>QAGG01000104.1:0-94947 GCA_003138045.1 Penicillium sp. MA 6036
TGGAAGAAAATGTCCAAATTGTGCCAACAAAGTCTCCATCATTGTATGTGACACAACCTTTGGGTCGAAAGCGGCCTGTAGCATGATTTCACTGTCAGTGAGGTCGCAGACAAGAACAATTCCGTAGGATAGAACATCATTTTCTACCACGTCGACACGTTCGAGACCCAGCGGGAGCTTCGCCTGTTGCTGTTGATGCTGCTGGGACTGGATAACAAGGAGGTTCTGAAATTTGGACGCGGCTTGGCACCCCGAATTGAGCTGCGAAATACGCTGTAGACCCGAATGCTCGTGGGGAATCATGTCAACAGTGTCCTGATGGATGCTTTCTAGAAACTTAGTGACCGATGAGTGCTTCCCAATCACAGACTTGAAAGGTACAACGGTAATGAGCGGTGCCACGATGTCCGTAATATCAGCTACAGGGGCATTGCGACCAGTCTGGGTCATTCCGAACACAACGTCTTCTGAGCCGGTATGGTGGCTGATTGTGAAAGCCCATGCCGCTCTGAGCAGAGTCGAAATTGTAACATTGACAGAGCTTCTGGTAGGCGACTTGGGGATGGAGTGTTTTGTAACTGCTGTAGCGCGAGAGCGGTGGCCCGAAAGGGAGCGCGGGAATTCTGCAACAGATGAGCCTTCAAATCGTGACTTCCAGTATTGATCGGAGGCTTCTGGATCGAGAGAGCACATCCATTTGATGAACGTTTGGAATGGCGGCGTAGGAGGTGGCTTTTGCGATAAGTAGTGGGATGTCAGGCGATCCATCATCAAAGAGATCGACCAACGATCCAAAATGGCGTGATGTGCACTGGAGACACAGTATGTTTTGGACCCTTGGTGTACGATGGCAAGTCTATATAGAGGTGTGCCGTAGCCGAATGGAAGTTTCTTGTCCTGTCTCAGGTAATCTTCCAGAGACTCAGCGCAGCCCCATTCAACGGCACTATGTTGTGGTTTGAGAACAGCCTGATAGGTGCCGTGATGATCCATCTCAACCAGCCGTGTGCGAATGATGTCGAGCTCATTGACTACGGCCTGCCATGCTGCACGGAATTGATCCAGATTGATCGATGCTGGAAGTTCAAGAACATCTTGCCAGCCATAGGAGCCCGGGTCTCGTGTCGTTAGAGCCATCATTCCCTCTTGGAGTGGCGTGCATGGATACATGTCTTGGACCCAGTCGCAATGAACATTAGCCTTCTCGGCGGCTATTTCCAGGAACACCGAATGGTCAATGCCGGGACGTAAAAGACCGAAAGGCACCACCGCCTCGGCTTCAACGATCTTTTCCATTGTACGCGGGGTCGAAAGATTGGCTGCCATCTCAATGAGGGTCGGATTGTGAAAGATGTCGGCAACTAACAGTTGAACTCCGACTTTGTGTGCAGCCGATGCAAGCTGCATTGCAGAAATACTGTCCCCCCCAAGCCTAAAGAAGCTATCTCCTCGACCGACAGAAGATATGTTGAGTACTCGTCGCCAAAGCTGTGCGAGGCTGCGTTCCATTTCAGTCGAGGGCTCGGTCTTGGATCCACTGCTCAAAGCATATTGGTTGACCTGAGCTTCTGAGAGCGAAGCACTCCAGGATCTTAGCAGCTTGCGTTCTGTTTTTCCGGATGTTGACAAAGGCATTTCGGAAATGGGAAGCCACAGTCGGGGAATCATGTACGGCGGTAAGACTTGAGTCAAAACACTTTCAATCCCAACCATCGCCGAGCGAGTGCTCTCTGTCATGGGTAAAAGATTTCCGATTGTAGCTTGAGCATGGCTTTCGGATTGCCTCAAGTTTATGAAGACCGACAGCAATGGCCGCCCACCAAGATGTGTTGGGGTCACCACATCGGCGGCAACCTGCAAGACCTCAGGGCAACGAGCTTTGATGTGGTGTTCAATCTCAGTGAACTCAATGCGTTGTCCATTGACCTTGAACTGTGTATCTTTCCGCCCAGCTATAGTGATGGTCCCGTCCGAATTTTGACGACCAAGATCACCAGTCTTGTACAGGCGGTGCTGACTGCTGCCTCCATAGTCCGACAACCAGGATGTGTTTGTGAGAAAGCTGGCTTCTGTGCGTTGGACGTCATGAAGATAACCTCGACCCACGATGGGGCCATGCACGAGAAGCTCCCCTAAAGCGCCAACGGGGACCAACTTGTCATGGTTGTTGGGATCTACAATCCAGATCACTGAGCCGACGGGGTATCCGATCACCTCCGGTCGGAAGTCGTTCGTGCTCAGCGGATTGTAGGCGGAATAGATCGTACATTCCGCAGGCCCATATGCACCGATAAGATTCACTTTGTTTCGCCAGATGTCAGTGGTGCTGGTACCAACGAGCTCACCGCCAACCATTAGGGTCTTCAGTGTAGGCACATCTTCTGGTTTGAGCAGTTGAGCTAAAGTCGGCGTGATAAACATCATGTTGACCTTCATTTTCCGCATGGAATCCGCCATGTGGCTCAGTCGGTCATCATCCGAAGGTATACAAATGCACCCACCATGATACAGGGTTGTGAAGACCTCGAGAATGACTGCGTCGAAGGTATATGAGGAAAATTGGTATGTTCGAGTTGTGGATCCGAATCCCATCACTGAACCGTGGTAATAGATCGAGGAGCATGCAGCGGAGTGGTCAATCACGACCCCTTTTGGTACTCCGCTCGAGCCGGAAGTAAATTGAACATACATGATGTTCTGCGGAGTGACCTTAGGCGACAAAGGGAATTCAGTGTTCTCGTCGTTGGGTAAGGCGACGAGTGTTGCCGGAGATACAACTACCACCTTTTCAATCAAAGTGACACAGTACTCCCGTGTACTTTCAGACGCGATGATGAATCGCGCGTTGAGATCTTTCAACAATCCCTTGAGGCGATCGGCCGGATGCTTGGGATCAAGTAGCACAAAGGCTCCACCGGTTTTGAGAACAGCTAGCAGTGCAATGACAGTGTAGAGAGACTTCTCAAAGCAAAGCGGAATGCAGTCATTAGGTTTTATGCCGTAGCTAGCCAACTGTCGTGCTAACAAATTTGAGGCACACTCCAATTCAGCATATGTATAGTCACCTTCCCATGAATGAAGAGCGGGGGCATCTGGTGTGTTGAGCGCTTGCTCCAGTATGACTTGGTGCATGCATGAATTGATCGTGGTCGGTACTTGAGAAGTCCACTGTTGTAATTGTCGTTTGCTTTGTGGGCTCATGATGTTCACATCTGATACTAGGTTTTCTGGATTGGCTAAAAGAGATGTGATGATGGTGCGGAACACACTAGAGATGTTGAGTGCTTGTCCACTCGATATTCTGGAGGTCTGGTGGGTAAGGTGAACTTCCGTCCGACCAGCGCTTAGAAGTATATTCGCGGACATGTCAAACTCAGACGGGTCATATTCGTAAGCAGAGGTTAGCGAAAGCTTCGCTGATTTGGGTGGGGAAGGTCGTTTTTGGATAGAAATGGCTGTGTTGAAAAGAGGCTGGCCTGACATTCCAATGGCATGTTGGATTTCACCAAGCGAAACATATTGATGAGGAATACCCCTCAGATAATCGTCTTGGGATCTTTGTAAAGCATCAAGGACAGAGGTCGAGTCGGAAAATTCTGTTCTGTTAACCAGCATATTGATAAAGGCCCCCACAGCATTTTCAATGCCCCCCAACGGAGCATCACGGCCAGATGTCAGGTACCCGTACGTGACATTATTGGTATTTGTGAAGGTTCGCAGAAGAATTGCCCAAGCAACTTGCACAACATTGGCAAATGTGAGGCCGTAGGTATTCGAGAATTGGCGTACAACAGCCTCAGTGACCTCGGGGACTTCCATCGTGACCGTCTCCCACCGGTGGACTTGGGGTCGACCATCATCAAGAATCGGAAATTGACATGGCTCGATGTCTTGCAAATACGTTTTCCAATATTCCAGTGATGTTCGCTTGCGTTGCTGCTGGAGAAAAGCGACGTAGTCACTGAAACTTAGCGCAGGCGAAATTTGGCCGAGTTCCCCACCGAAAGCAAGTTTGATGTCCTTGAGGATGATCTGCATGGAAGTGCCATCGACCAGTGCATGACTTAGTTCAAGCTTGAAGAAGAGTCGGCCATTCGTGCCACGGCACAATGTGAGTTGGTGTGAAGGGACTCCTTCCACGGCTGTCATTGTGTTGGTGCGTCTCAATGTCGAGATCGGATCTTCATTGACACATGTAATTTCACGGACCGACGCTTGTACCTGTTTCAGAACAAGTTGTCCCCATAGGGTATCGGAATCACTCTCTCGGATGAAAATAGTCCTCAAAGTAGCGTGACGGTCTACAACTTCTTGCCATGCCCTCAAAATCTTCGAGGAATCAGTGCTGGAATGCTCTCTCGATTCGGCTTCCTGGATAGAGTAAAATTCATAGGCACCAGGTGACTTCATTTGGCCGAGCAATATTCCAAGTTGCATGGGTGAGCAGGAAGATACTCTCTCCACTTGGTCAATGTCATGAATGTTGACGGCGGGTAGAATCTTTTCCTTGAGCCTGCAAATGCCTGAAGGGGTCTCTAACATGGTGTTGAAGTCGCCAAGATTTGCGACGTGAGGTTGCTCGATCAATTGATCGATTCCGTCCGCCAAAACACGGTGGCACTCTGTCACCCAATGCTGGATTTTGGACTGATGTTGCATATGCTTGTTTACTGCAAATTGGAATTGCAAACACCCGTTCTCAACGGCTGCTGAGATATCAAACAGCGCATAGCGTTCCATGGTGGGACTGAAGTCCTGAAGAGCTTGTCCGACAATACCGGAAGGTTGGAACAAGGAGTCAGGCCGCTGGAATTGCTGATACAACCCAAGATAATTGAACAATATTTCCATGTCGGAGGTTTCAACAAGCTGTGATGCCTGTTCGTTGAGGTACCTGGCTGTGAAGTATGACCACCCGTTGTGAGCCAAGCGTCGACGAGCGTCTTTTGTTTTCTTCACCGTCTGAAACCAGTCACTGCCGTCTCCGATCTCCACACTGACAGGGTACATGGAGGTAAACCATCCTACTGTACGTGTGATGTCAATCGCTGGACTCCAAGACTCGCGACCGTGGCCCTCCATAAACACCGCTGGAATCTGTCGATCATGGAAGACCTTGTGGAAAGAGTGAACAAGGGCTGCTACCATCACTTCAACGGGTTGAGTGCCAAGTGCCTCCTGACTCTCTCCTAGGAGAAGGCTAGTTCGTTCTTTATCGAGGACAAATGATGTTTCAATGGCATCTGCCACAATGTTAGGCTGCCTCGCCATTCCCCAGTATTCAAAATCAGGAGTCAGAACATCTGCTTGCAGTACGTCTTCGGGTGAGAGGTTACTTTGAGCATACTGAGACTGCAGTTTTGCCCAATTCGCGTAGCTGACGCTGGGTTCTGAGTGAACCTCTCCGTGCAATAACAGTTCCTCGAGCTCTTCTAGTATGACGCGCCACGACACGAGATCAATTACCAGATGATGTACTGTCAAGAAGAGGTATTGGTCTGCGTCAACATGACACGTCATTCCAGCAATGATAGGTCCCTTCTCTATGTTCAGCCGAGTTTGCAGGGAACGGAAAGTCTCTGCCAGCTCCTGATAACTGAGCCGCTGAGGAGGTAGTAGAAGTAATGAACCAGCTGCTTCAGAGGTGATTTTCTGCTGCCACTTGTCATCCTGTTGGCCTTTACTGTATCGACAGCGTAGCATGGGATGCCGTTCAATCAGAATCCGCAACGATTGCTCGAGCTTGTTATTCCGAAGGATTTCTTCCAGCTCATCAGCGGAGCCGTTTCGTTTTCCAAGTTTGAGCGCAAAGCTTTGATTGAAGTGGTTCTGACCATTAGGCTGCTTCTCGAAGAACATCCGTTGAATCGGAGTGAGGTCAAACCAGCCGGTAACATCCTCAAAGACCAGAGAATCATCCTCCATGTCTTGGGCAATGTGTGAATGCGAGGCCAAAGCTTCTACGGTGCGATAGCGTAGAATGTCCTGAACACTGAGCCGTATGTTGTGGGTGGTGCGAAGGCGTGACATGAGTTGCATCGCCGAAATTGAATCGCCACCCAGCCCCAAGAAGCTGTGTTCCAATCCAATCGAGTCAACCGGCAACGCGAGAACCAAGCTGATTGTGTTGCATATCGCTTTCTCCAAGGGAGTGACTGGTTGTTTGGTGGCTTTGGTATTTGACAGATCGGCAATGGAACGATATGTACTTTCATCAATTGCCTCGAGCCAGTACTTCAAGAGCTTTCGATCCAGCTTGCGGGAGGCATTCGTAGGAATGCTTTTTAAAACTGCCCAGGCCGCTGGAATCATGTATCGAGGCAGCTTCTCTTCCAGGTACCTCCGGGTGTTGGCAACAATTTCGACGGCAACAGCCTTCTGGGAACCATCGATTAGTTCGATCTCATTTGAGGTTCTGCTTTGATTGATTTGCCTTTCCCCAGGAAGTGACAACACGCAAACAAGTCTTCCAGAATAAAGACCCGATCCCGGAACTACCATCAGCGCATGCTGGATCTCCGAGATGTGGGAAAGATGGCTTTCGATTTCTTCAAGTTCAACACGTTGTCCGTGTACCTTGACTTGAGTGTCTTTGCGTCCAATGAAAGTTGTAGTTCCATCTGCATTGTATCTCACAAGGTCTCCGGTCTTGTATACCCTCTGGTGCTCTTCGGGATAGCCAATGGGTAGCCACGCTGGATTGACGATAAATGCAGCTTCGGTCTTCTCATGGCCATTGAGATAACCGCGAGAAACGATTGGACCCTGAACAACCAACTCTCCGATACAGCCAACAGGACTGAGCCTGTTGTGGTCGGAGGGGTTGACCACCCAATTCAGCGATCCGACGGCGTGGCCTAACACAGCTGGATCATTCTTAGAGGATTCAAGAGGAAATGCTGTGCAGTAAACACAGCACTCGGCCGGTCCGTATGTAGTGTAAAGGCTGACATGATCTGCCCAAACCTGCACGTTTTCTCGGGTCAAAGGTTCTCCTCCAAGATTAAGCGTCTTCAGGGTTGGCACTTGGTCAGGAGTGAACATTGTAGCGACAGTTGGCGTAAGCACGGCAGAATTTGCGGCCATCCGGTTGATTGCTCCGGTGATGTCGTTCATTCTTTCAAAGTCAGATGGAATACAAATGCAACATCCTTGAATCAATGACGTGAAGATATCCGCAAAGTTCACATCAAATGTATAAGCAGCAAACTGGAAGACTCTTGAGTGTGGCCCAAGGCCTAGAAGCTCGGCGTGGCCAACTGCACTGGAGGCAAACATCCTGTGTTCAACAACAATGGCCTTAGACTTACCCGAGCTTCCTGATGTGAAAGGAATATAGAGAGCGTTCCAAGATTGAGCTCGATGGGGAACGATAGGATCATCTTGGGTGAGGGCAGCGAGAAGTTCATCACTCAGAGACACGACTTTGGGTACAGTGCCTTTGAATTTGAGGCTTTGATCCGGGGCAGCAATGACAACTGTTGCGCCTGAATCGGAAACAATGCTCATGGTTCTTTCGGGAGGATATTCTGGATCCAATGGCACCCCAGCACCTCCAGCCTTCATGATGGCCACCATGGCGATAATGGTCATGGCCGATTTGGGGAAGCAATATGGCACAAAGACTTCCGGTCCAACTCCTAACCCAATCAGGTGATGAGCGAGACGGTTTGACAGTCTATCGAGCTCCTGGTACGTGAAGTCACCATCCCAAGAACATATCGCCGGGGCTTGGGGCTGTTTGTGCACTCGAGCCTCAACCATGGCAGTCACAGTTTGAGTTTCTACCCGAGGGAATTCACGATTCCAACTCATCAACTGCTTCATATCGAGCTCACTGATCGCATGAATTTGCCCAACTGAACGCAATCCATCTTGACAGAGCTGAGTCAAGATAGTTTCGAACTGGCTGCAAATGTGTTCCACCTGGAATAAGCTGATTAGAGAATTATCAAATTCGATTTGAATTTTGATGTGATCGGCACCCATGATGCACTGCACTGTCAATGCGTAGGTGTGAAGCTCAGTGGCTTGGATCGATGTAACTCCTGGGAGGACCTCTCCGGTGCTATTCTTTTGGTCTGGTTGAATAACAAGAGCATGTTGGAACTCACACGCGAGGCGGCATTCATGGTTGAGTTTGGAAATGTTTTGCAAACCAGCCTGTTCGAAAGGGATCATATTGATTGCTTGAGTCTGGAGTCTATGAAGGAATGCATTCACAGACTCATCGGGATTGATCCGCACGCGAAACGGCACGGTGGTGATCGTGGGTGCCATCATCTCACCAATTCCGAGAACATCAGCATTTCTTCCGCTTGTTGTCAAACCATAGATGACATCGTTGCAGCCCTCATGGTATTCGTTCATCAAGATCGCCCACGCTGCGCGGATTAGGGTGGATCGGGTGACTCCACTTCCATGTCGATCGAAGGCTTGGCATTGATGAACAAAAGTCTCGTTCACCTGCGGCTGGTAGTCCATAGGGAACTTTTGCGGAAACTTTGATGGCGAAGAGCCTGACAGTTGTTCCGTCCAGAACCTATCCACCAATTCGCGGTCCGCTGTTTGTATATGGCGAATGAAGCGGTTGAAAGGCACAGTGGACAGTGAGCCCGAAATGAGGGCATTGTCAAAATCATAATGCTGCTGAACTCTCTTCCAGATCAGGGGTCGAGACCACCCGTCATACAAGCTGTGATGTGCCGTCCAGATGAAATGAGTCGCTCCATCAGGGCCTTCGAAGAGAGCATACCTCGCAAGAGGACCTCCATACACAACACCCTTCTCCAAGTCAGACCTGAGATACTCCTGCAGATCAGATGGAAACTGCCACTCGATTTCTCGTGTCGTTACAACTTGACAGCTTCCTGCAGATTGGGTTGGAGCAATAGTCGTGCGGAGAATTGGAGTGCTCTTCACGGTGTTTTCCCACGCCTGGCAGAATCTGCCCACCTTGACAGTTGGGGATAGCTTGTAGACATTTTGGTAGGTGTAGGCACTCGGGTTGCTCTGAGTGATCACCATAAGACCTTCCTGTAATGGCGTGCAGGGATACACGTCTTCAATCTCAGAGGCCTTCACCGCCCAGTCGCGAGTGAATTCTGCCACCAGCTCCGACGCGTCAACATCCACCAATGAGAATGGGCCAATTTTGACATCGTCTTCACTAACAAATGCCCTGGCTACCCGTGACATGTCAACTAACTTGGGATGACGAAGGATTTCTGACACAGGAAGCAGCAGTCCTTCCCCCCTCGCCGCCGAAGAGACCTCCACGGCCAAAACAGAATCACCCCCGAGACTGAAGAAGTTGATTTCGGTACCTACCAACTCATCATGCAAGCCGAATACATTGCACAATATGCGGTGGAGAATCTTCTCGGTGGCTGTTGTGGGTGCTTGCCGTTTGGAGTCCGTGGTCGGAAGACGACTCAACCCCCGCCATTTTCGGTCAGGTTGTGGACGCGCGGGTTTCAATGAACTTTGGGATACCTGGCTCAGCTCCTCGTCCCTTGGTGATATTCCCTCGCTTTGGGCAGAGGTGGCTGAACCATCAAACAAGTAGTCGGGTAGGGTTGTCGATATTTGCGAATCAGTCGCGGGAACCACCAGCTGAGGACTCACTGAAAGCCCCTCAAGGAACAGAACTCTTAAGGTGTCCAGCAAACAGGCCTCGGCATCGAATCCTCGTCTCAACACTCCGGTACATGTTATTCCAGTGTCGTTATCGCCGAAAATCTCCTGGAGAGTCTGCTTGATAGGTTTGTCGAGCTGAGAATGAGGCCCGATCTCCAGTAACATATCAACTCGAGCTGAATCGGAATTTGCCTGACAAAGTGTTTTAGTCGCATCCATGAACTGGACAGGCGAGATCAGGTTCTCCACCCAGTAGTCCTTTCCAAGGATTGTTTCTCCGGTTTCTTTCCCAGTCAAGGACGAAATCATTGTGATAGAAGCGTCCGCTCGACCTCCTTTGATGACCTCCAACTTTGGAGAGAGTTCAGTTGCGATCCGAGTCATTTGATGCGAATGATACGCAGCGCCGCCTGTGTGCAGCTTTTGGTTGAAAATCCCATTAGCCTCCAGTTTCTGTTGCAGTTCTAGAATCGCAGTATCGTCGCCCGAGACTGTGACGCTCTTGGGACTATTGATACAAGCTATTTTTACTGTTCCAGTCATGGCTTTATTGGTGAGAGTATGCAGCAAAGCATTGACTGCATCAAAGGAAGCCCCAACCACAAGCATGCCGCCAGGAAGCTCTCTCCTTTTCCTCTTCAACTCGCTGACCAAACGACCAGTATGATACGCCACCGTCAATGCGTCCTCGAACGACAGTGCCTTTGCGCAGTACGCAGCGGCCAGCTCCCCGCTCGAATGTCCCAAGACAAACGCCGGATGGATACCAAGCTCGGCAAGGGTGTCAATGAGAGCGAGCTGCACAGCTATAGTTGAGGGGTATGAAATCTCTGCCTCGTCGATTTGAGAGCTTTCTGGGTGCTTGGTGATTTCGGTCAACATATCCCACGGACAGCCGATTGTTGCTAAAAACCGAGAAGCACGGGCAATTGATTTCGCGTACACAGGGCATACATCAAGCAATTCTTGACTCATCTGCGGATGCTGTCCGCCTTGGCCGCTGAAGATGAAGGCCATACGATCAGCACCCTTTTTATTGTGTCGAATTATGGGTGTTTGCTCCAACTTCTGGAGTTGTCCCACCAAGTCGTCCAAGGCATATGCCAAGAATGCCACTCGATATTCAAAGACCGGCATCTGGCTCAATTTCCCAGACAACTCATCGAGTAGAGCGTCGGCATGTGCAGATTCAAATAATTCAATGGCATGGCTTTCAATGCTCTTAGCCAGCTTTCTGCAGCCGGCTTCACTTTCTGCACTAAGAACAATGAGCCTTGGTCTCAACGCTCTCTCTTCTGGTGTAGTTGAAGCTGCATTGTTTTCAGCTGTTCTTGTGCCATCGTCTATTTAACCATTAGCTACCAGAAGGCATACAGTATTTAGGATTGAGTTACCATCTGTCAAAGCCATTGATGCCGACATTTTTACGTTGCTCAATCTTGTTGGGCGTGCTGCTCAACTCTTGGAGACTTGTCAAACAGAATGACCGACTTTTCAATTGCTTCCAACGAAAACGGA
Source organism: Penicillium sp. MA 6036 (assembly GCA_003138045.1). NCBI lineage: Eukaryota > Fungi > Ascomycota > Eurotiomycetes > Eurotiales > Aspergillaceae > Penicillium > Penicillium sp. MA 6036. The sequence goes on from QAGG01000104.1 coordinate 11,158, forward strand.
AGAAACTAACTCGGTTGGTAATATGCGAAATAGCAAGGACTTAAGCACCGTTCTTCAATTGGAGAATCTATGAAGCGAATACATATTGCCTTGAGACAGGCTACATCAATACCTTCAGCTAAACCCCACCCCATCTGCAATGCTCAATGTTTCCAGTCAGCATTTAGGCCTCCCCATTTTTTTCAAAATGCTTCTACGCCTACATCAAATTCCACTTTGACTCTAGTCGTGATTATAGTAGTACTAATCACCCGCAAAATCAGCACGCAGACATCGTTGCATAGCCAAGAGAATAGACGATCCACTTTCCTGCCTGTTGAGAGAAGCAAGAAACAATATCGTCGGAATTTCACACCTGCGCAGTTTGCAAATTGGACTTCGAGACAAAAGTGCCAAACGCCGCCTTCATGCCGTCAACACATAGCCCCATTGCACACGGTAATTTTCCGTCCTGTGATTAGCCAAGCTAGCATGATGCTCTGCAAGGTAATATCTCGTATAGAATCCTCTTTTTTGAACACCTGCATCGTTTTCCTTTCTTCGGACACGGGTGAGGCCCGGCTTACTCGTGGCTGTTTCAATGCAGGAGATTGCGCGATGAGGATGTGATCTAGCCCTCAGTATTGCCAATGGAATGACACTATTACGTTGCAACTTTAGCAATGCAATCCACGCAAGCCAAGTCTAAGCGATCAGCACTAGTGATTTAGCTTACTTTTGATGAAGAACTAAGAATACTAGCCGCGGCTAGCTGCGGTACGGGCCATCGTTTCCAGCCTTGAACCTAAAAGTATTATGTATGGTAATTCCTGTAAGTAATCCGGTAATAATACCACCCAAAGTTACCGATGGACGTTTATTAATTCACTAATACCATACATACCTGACTACATGCAACATGGGGTATTACCCCTTTTCTATTCGCCAATACAACCTTACAGTTACTCCTTACGCTAACTTCCCATACTGTACTTCGTATGTTTGAACTGCGCGCTGGTAATAACACCGATACTAGCTTGGCTGTATATACCCACACTAGCTTCCAAGCTTGTATGCATATACCGTAACTCGAACAGTACGCATGCCGATACTGCATATTAAATGTCTCATATTATGCCGTAAAGTGGTGGATTAACCATGCATTGGGGGCTAAACGTGGCAAGGAGGTTTTAATTGCATCTGGCCCAATTGGCGCTTTGAAGAAATCCCACATGCTCGGGTATATAAGTGTGTCCTAGGAAAGGGTGTTTCCCGATGTGGAATATGGTCAGACCCCCAGGGCTCCAGTGGCCGGCCCACCTGGGCGGTGTTCCAATACTCCCTGATCCGCAGTTCAGGGCACTTGGCGATTACTGAACATCTGTAAAAGTCGTCTCATTGCAGGGATGCTGGTGGAACAATCCTCGTATAGTTTATTTTACTGTACCTGACAGCTGACGAAGTGGCTTCCTGTAATAAACTTTACCTTTCGATTCGTGGTAGCCACATAAGCCAAGCGTAGGCGTGCGGAGAAATTACTGACCAATTGGCCACCTTGCATGCCAACGGAATGCCCAGATCAAACCGAGAATTATCCCAAGTAACAGAGAGCGCCGACGGAGTCCCCGAACAATATCAACATGAGGCTACAAAAAACGCTAGAAACTTTGACCTGGCCCCCAATTCCTGTGTATATTTTTGGCTAATTTGAGGGTTGCATGAGGCCCAACGCCGCGTTCCCAGATCAGACCCGAGCATCTGGCGGCCGAGTCGGAAGAGTACAACGAATGAAGGTCTGGTCTTCTTGAAATCTCTGTTGACCCTCTGACCTCCGGTGAGCCTGCGGCAAGGCGGAATCACGTTGGGCAGGGTTACTCCGTCGTTTACTCCGTAGAATCCCACATTTTGAAGCGGCCATCCCGCTCGTAGATGACAAGAGAAACATCATGTAAAGATTGACACATACATTCAATTCAACATGTCTCAGAATTTTTGTTCCTGAGTCTCTCTTTCTTCTTTGAATAAGCAGCGTATTGTACGTAAGATTGTGAGCGTCATGGCGATGGTCTGATTTTTGTTTTCTTTCTTACCTATGATGTACTGTAGGTGATGTGAGAGTCTCGCGTATTCCAGTCATTATGCTGGGACTTGGGTATAATCCAATTTTTGAGTGATAAAATTTGAAGATATGAAAAGAGCCCATTCATTATCACGCCCACCTCTAGGGCTTCATAGATCATCTGAGACGGATGATTCTGCCTTGTCACACCGACTGCAGCATTGGAACAGACTGAATGCAAACACGACAAACTGTCAGGAGATGGATGACAGGTCAGGTGATCTGGGGACGGGTCTGATGTCGCTCTCGCTCTCGCTCGCTTCTCGTTGTTTCCCCCGTCCGATTTTGCTCAAACAGTCTGAACCTAGTGCCTTTGAGCTCTTTTCTTGCTTCTTCGTAGAATCAGCTTGTTATCACAAACTGAATGTTCGCTTCAACACGAGGGCGGATAAACCCATGTGATTCCAGACTCTACAGCCTGATCGGATTCAAGTACTGGTCGTCGAAACAAGAGATGAAAGCAGATTGTGAATTGAATGGTTTAATTTGTAACATCGTGAGGTAGATCCCCTCGGGCCTCGTATTGGGCACTAGAGACAAGATGGAGCAAGATGGTTATCGTGAGGCACTTGCAGATCACTTCCAAGGTTCGGGGGTTGATGTGATACCTTCGTCGTCTCAACCGGCATGTTCAATGGCAAATATGACATGGAGACAGAGCATTTGGACCGATGTGCAAACGTTCACGTTCCAAAACCTGTCTCTTTTTCTTCCAAGAATTGTTTTTTTGGGACGTATGCTGACAACAGTTTCACTTCTCGGCCCCCTTCAATTAGTTGCTCTGAGTGAGACTCGTTGCAGGCGCGAGAGGACTCACACAGCGCAACATGCCTGGACAGCTGTAGCATGGTAATTGGCGTCCTTGGGGCTGGTAGGCCAAAATTTCCCTCTTTCAAAGACTCGAGGAGGTGTTGGACTCCATAGATAAGACTCCCCTCTGGACCAAACTTGGTGATGATTAAGCAAGTAGGATATGATACTCGATGATGTATCGGTCGCCACTAGCAGGCGTAGGTCCGTGAGGTTGTCCGATGTGGCAATGCCTCTGCCTCGGTGCGAACTTGCATCGCGTGGAGCGCGTGGCAAGCCAAGAAGGAAGACGCAGTTGCCATGATAACATCTGTGTCTGAGATTCCGAGAGGGAAGCTTTTAATGAAGTCGACTGTCAACGAGGGCGGGAAGATGAAGAGCCCGGCTCGTTCCGTGTGACCAGCTCGTAGGATGTCACAGGCTGCTTCGATGATACCGTTATCCACATGGCCAAAGAGCAGGCAAACTAGAGATGGAAAAATGCCGGTGTCAGTAGATTGATCACGATTTGCTCTAAGGACAAGTCAAGCTCAGCATGTTCAAAACTGCGAGTTCACTGGACGAACGATAGATGCAGAAGAATGCCCAGGTAGATTGGAACGCGGTATGTAGATTTGAGCAATGATGGGCCTGCTATGGCCAAAAGTAGTAACAAATAATTGGAAGAAAAAGTCTCAGGCATTGAGTGACTTTAAATGAGCAGTAATACGATTCAAATCAAGCTGCAGGCTCTTGAAATGGTGTGAAGACAGCCAACATCAGGGCCATTGCCTCTTTGGGACTAGCGTCCTATCCATGGATGTGTATACTCGCGCCTTCCCTTTCTTTCCTTTCTTTCCTTTCCTCTCTTCCCTTTCAAAGAGCCTCGCAACTCTCTCTGCGTTCCCTCCCTTTTCTGTGCAGGTCATCCCCCCTTATTTTTACCAACGTCTCCCACAAGTGGAACGTTTACAGACCTCTTAGGTCCCCCATGTCAGTGACGATCGGATGAGCGAGTTTTGTCTTAACGGACAGACAGTCATTCTTACCCCGAGGACCCACAAGCCCACTTCTTCCTTCGGGACATTGGTGCACGTTTGCCGGTGAGGAGTTCAAGAAAGACCACGATGGCCCATGAATATAACCATGGGGAGAGCCGGAAACTCAGGTGAATTCGTGCTCGGTATCTCACGGCAATTCCTGCATGGGGTTTTTCCCTCTCTGGGAACTTAGCTAGTTTTGTTCTTTCTTGCTCGTTCTGCTTTTTTCTTGTTCGTGTTATCTTGGCTCTTTTCCCCAGTCTGCTTGCAAGGAACCCGTGGCTTTGTGCCTCTGTGGTCGCCTAACCGCCAGACTTTGATCAAATTTCCCCGCCTGGATGATCGAAAGGCTTGTTCCTCTCGGTCAGACAGGCACGGAATACATTCATCATTCGTTAGACTCTTAAATTTTAAGCACGCTGAATCTACTGCATGGGTTTTCCAACCAGATTAGATACCTGATTAAAGAACAAGATAGAATGAGTCTCGCGAGCTCGTTCGAGTTACTTATCTTGTCTAGACTAAGTTAGATAATATCTTGTCCACACAGTAGCACAACAACATCTTTGCCTAGCCACCAGTGTTGTAAGTTGTATTGGGATAGCTCAGTGTCGATCATCCTCCCTTCTAGGTCACAATTTCGGAAGTCATGTCTGTATCAGAAACCCAGTTGCCCGAGCCAACCTTACCCATCCTGATTAATGCACGACACATGACAATGACCCATTCTTTGAAACTGCCTACACACATTTCAAGGTTGTATAATGCTCAACAAACATGTCAACCTTTGAACATTCAGCAAGCCCATAGGCACTCACCCGTGAATCTCATTAGGATAGATTCATGAAAGAAATTAAGAAAGGGCCCCGGGGGCTGCTTACTCTTCAAGAAGAAATATACACGCAGTGAGTGAGTGACACCACCTGTCGCTTATAAAGTTTCATTGACACAATCCTAAATACCGATCCCATCCCACAGAAGCGCACTGTCCAAGGTTGTTTGACCGCAAACAAGCCCTGCATCCTCCATATCATCGATTGCAAAGAATCGCATCCCAAATTTATTCTCACCAGCATAAATACGGGTGGAGATTGCCGTGCGACCATTTACAAACACTTCAAGAACCGAATTATCTCTCCATGCCCTGATATCCAGCGTCTCCATTGTCAACTCATTTGTTTTAGCATTGCGTGTTGTAAACAGCGTGTGAGGAGCGACCTCGGGGGAGCTGTTAATCAACAAAGAAGGGTGTGGTGAATCAAGCGATGGGCGGGTGATTGTGAATGTCTCGCGTCGAGGGTCAAAGATCATGGTCGTCGTTTCCACAAAGTCTATACAGTTAGTAAGGTTTCATAAAATGGGTCGGGCTTTCATACCTTCAGTGTGGCCGATCGAGACGCCGACACTAGAACAGGCGGTGGATAACTTGAAGGAACACTGGAGTTCCCACTGCGTTGTTTGTGTGGCGTCCGCTGGGTATGCGACATCCCTCCCATGGGAAGAGAGTATCGATGGGGCCAGTTGGGACAACCTCGAGCTCATCCGAAGACTTTCAACTAGTGGCTGATATGGCTGGGTTGATATTGTCTGAACAGTGAATTTGCCACCATCCTCGGGTCTCAGTTTGATGGATGTGATGGATGAGAGGTCAGATGAAAGGGCATTCACCACGTTATGAAGGGTTTGTATCTCGATCTGGCGTGGCATTGAAAGCATACCGCTCCATCCTTGCTGGTGGCGCAAGTCATCACAGAGATCCTCTTCTGTAATCCAGCCCCAGACAGTGTGCTTTTTGATCTTTGGGTCGAAGAATGAGTTGGCAGCGTACATGCACCCGTGGTCAAGGTGGCCTCCATAGTCATAGGACATTTCAGCGGCATCTGAGCCTCGTTGCTTTCGAATGGTCCCAGACATCCAGAGTTGACCCCGGCTTGGACGAGACGGGGCTGAATTCACAGGTGACCCATCTGGATCCTCTAAACAGCCTTCAGTGCCCATTATGAGAAAGTCGTGGGTCAAAGAGGGGGTTTCTCGGTCGCTTATTGACAGGAAGTTGGTGACTTCCCAGTTTCGCCCAAGATCTCCAGACCACCGCGATGGTCTAAGATTGAGACCGAAGTTCACCAGTGGACCGACGTAGGACCAATCTGATGGATCTTCCGCGCTGACCTTGTAGAGAAAGCTGGTTGGTGTCACATCTCTTATACCGCCCGAAATTATTCCAAACATAGTCGTGGGGCTCAGTCCCAGCACTTGGCTCATGTTTTCCCAACGAGCGCAGAAAGGATCACGCCAGCCAGTGACATCGAGACCAGGTGGCTCACCCGGTAGGATAGGATTGTTGGCATTCTTCTTCCAAGTGTTGCCTCCATCGAGGGACGTCGCTAGACTTAAGGTCTCACAGCCAGTGACATGGGGGATCGTATGGTGGATCGGAAGTGAGCTGACACTTGTGTAGATGTAATTCAAGGAACCCCCGTGTCCCTTGAAACAGCAACCGGTGAATACACCTTTGGCATCGTAGTGATTATCCGGTGAAAGCACAGGTTGCTCTTGGATCTTCCAAGATATCAGGTCTGTAGAAGTAGCAGTGCCCCAGCATATGTCACCCCAGTCAGGGCCATTGGGGTTCCACTGAAAGGAGACAAAATATGTGCCAGTCTCCGGATCGTATCCCGGTGCGCATGGATCATTCATCCAGCCACTTCGGGGCATCAAGTGATATGAAGGACGCCATGCAGACTTGGAAGTTTGATATCCATCGGGCGTGGTCACACTTGTGGGAGAGGTATGCAAGGTTCCTCCGGTTGTTGAGGGGCTCGACATGGTGTGAACGAAAGGGAAATTGAGGTCACCATAGCCAATCCCTCCTGTTTAAAAGTCGCATATCGACACCATGAAAAATCGTATCGTGCGGAAATATCACGGCGAATATCACGGCGATACAACGGAGTGTATGAAGCTTCGGTGTGGTTTCGCCGAGGTTTGTCCGCTTGACGTTCTCGCCCCACATTCTTGACTCGCGATCCCCCACGGGGGATCTGATCAGTCTATCTCGCGAGGTCTGAGGGCATCGCACAATATCGCCGAGGATTCTCCCCATTATCGAAAGCCAGTCTCAACGACGTTTTCAATCGCCCGCGCGCACATAAAATGGCAACCTGCTCCCGAGATCCGGGGAAGGCATGTTGATCACTCTTCCTTGTTGAGTACATCTTTTCAACTTACCCATCATGAATGTCTCCAAAGACTCTGAGGCTGAAAAGCTCAGTGTGCAAGATGAATCAAAACCCAGCCTCGGTCACGTCGAAGTTCTTGCCCCCGAACCCGTCAAACTGGAGGATGTTCACACCCAGGACTTGACGGCCAAAGACCAATGGCGTCAACTTCTGGCCGCGATGCGTGCTGAAAAGCAATACTGTTGCTGGGCGTTCTTTACCATCCTCCTTGTTTTCAGTTGGGGCTACGACTCCGGCCTCTCGGGAATCGCCATTGCCTTTCCCGAGTTCCGCAAAGCGTACGGCAACTACTACGCTGTCGGGGACGAATACGTCATTCCTGCTCTATGGCAGTCGCTGTGGAACGCAGCTTCCACAATTGGACAGGTCTTCGGAGGTTACACCGCTGGACAGTTTGCCGATTACTTGGGTCGGAAGTTCCTTCTCTATGTGGCCATTGTCATCGCACTTGCCTCCTCTTTTGCACTGGTGTTTGCTCCTACTCTGCCTGTTCTTTTTCTTTCCAAACTTCTCCTCGGCCTATCGGTTGGTCTTTCGACGGTACTTCCGCCATTGTACGTCACTGAGAATGCACCAACGGCACTTCGTTCGACATTTTCTTCTCTGACGAACGTCATGATTGTGTTTGGCCAATTTTGCGCCTCCATGACTGGATACGGTGCTTCCAATATCCACGGAGTTTGGTCCTTTAAGCTTGCTTTTGTGATGACTTTCCTGCCACCCGGAATATATCTATGCGGGCTCCCCTTTCTTCCGGAGAGCCCGGTGTGGTACATGAAGAAGGGTCGAGAGGAAGACGCCCGCAAGGCCATTTTGAAGCTCTATGGCTCTGCAACAGACCTCGATGCCCGTGTCGAGATAATCAAGACCGAGCTCAGACAGACAGAAGATAGTGAGAGTGCCGCCGGCCAGACAAGCTGGAAGAGCATCTTCACCAAAGAGCATCGGTCCCGCACTCTTGTTGCTGTCCTCGGTCTGCAATCTCAGAATTTCTCGGGAGGGTATTTCGCAAACACCTATCAGACCTACTACTTCCAGTTGATCGGTCAAGCCGACTCTTTCCAACTTACGGCGATCTCTTCAACTTTGCAACTACTATCTAACTTCGTCGCCTTATGTCTCTCAGATATAATTCCGCGAAGAAAAGGTCTCGTTGGCGGAGGAACCATGCTGATGTTTTGGTCTGTCATCATCGCCGGTGTTTCTATGGCCCCAAAATCAAATGCCTCGGCCAACACCGCCGTTCTCGCTTTCATGATTACATGGTCGATGCTATATACTGCGACTGTCGGCTGTTACGGTTGGGCTGTCGCTCAAGAAACCGCTGCACAGGCCACACGTCCAAAGACAATCTCCTTCGTCTTGATCTGTCAGCAGCTGACAGCTCTGCTGCTTTCATCTGTCTTCCCATACTTCATCAACCCCGATGAACTAAACTGGGGTGGAAAAGTCATGTTTCTGTTTGTTGGAGTTGAGCTCTTTATCATGGCTGGTCTTTACTTCCTTCAACCCGAGACCCAGAACCGTTCGTATACAGATATTGATGCGCTATATGCCAACAAGGTTTCCCCGCGCAAGTTCCCCAACTTTGTTGTTGTAGATGGCCAAGCTGTCAAAGTGAAACAGAAGGGAAATATCTTTGGGCGAATGTTCGATCAAAATCGCCATGTCAAAGACGGGCTGTGCTGATTTTCCATTTGATACATTTGCTTTCCATGAACTTGAGCCCAGGAAATATTTGATTCTAAAGCGAGTTAGCATATCAGTCCATTTGAATTGAATTTGTGATCTACGAACTTGAAACCACGACGTCCATTCCCATAACTTTATCATATATCAAAAGAAAATTCCAACTTCCGACATTGGATTTTTCATCCATGTTACAAGTACTTCTATATTTGAAAAATTGCACCCTGGTTTATGAACAAGCCTCTAGGGTTGCTATGATACAGCGTGTTATCTCTTTGGGTTGTTTTAGTTTTTGATCCCATATGACTTCATATAAAACCAACCTTGGAAAAAAACAAAGCGAATAGTTATCAGGTAATATCATATTCACATAAACATCGACGTAAAAAATCCTGATTCGTGCATAAGCTCTGAGCGCGGTCACATACTTCGGCCTGCGGTCCGAGATATCGTCGGGGAATTGTCGGAGGAATTCAACGTCAAGTCATGAGTCCCAGCCTGGCGGCTATCTCCGCCCATTCCAAAGTTCCTCCGAACACTCCCCAGATTCTCTCCATGGTTTGAGCTCGCTCCCACGCTTGCCAACCATGGATCTCGTTATGACAGGTCTCCAGATTGATTTCCCCGAGCGAGCTCCCAATCTTCCCCAGAAACCACGTGTGCTCGGCAAAGCTGAAGCATTGACCTTCGCGAGTTGCAAGATCGTCTCTGGTTTCCCCGAACAGTCTCCAACCTCCCCTCAGATCAGGTACATACTCAAAAATTTGGAAATACTACGTATCACTTCATGGTGAGGGATATTCATTTGGTTTCTCCGAAGATTCATTCGTTCTTCCGCAATTCCCCCGGAGATATTCTGGCTGCAAGTCGTTTGTGAAGGGATAAGAAGGTGACTCTTCTTGCTCGAGAAGAAATCATTCAACCCCTGTGCCTCGTATTGCGACCCGAGTATCACGAGCGCAAAATGGCCACCTCTACTGTTGAAAAGACATGGTGGAAAGAAGCCGTTGTCTACCAGATCTACCCCGCCAGCTTTCTTGATACCAACGGTGATGGCTTCGGTGATATCCCCGGTATCATCAGCAAAGTGCCATACATCAAGTCATTGGGAGTCGACACCATTTGGCTCTCTCCGATCTTCGCATCCCCTCAAAAAGACATGGGCTACGATGTGGCCGACTACCGCTCCATCCACGCACCATACGGAACGCTCGACGATGTCCAGAACCTCATCGATCAACTACACGCAAATAACATGCGGATTCTCATGGATCTGGTAGTCAATCATACCAGCGACCAACATGCTTGGTTCAAAGAATCCCGCAGCTCCAAAGCGAATCCCAAGCGTGACTGGTACATCTGGCGAGATCCCAAAATAGACGAAAATGGGAACCGGAAAGAGCCAAACAACTGGAAATCCATCTTCGGTGGCAGTGCTTGGGCATTTGACGAGCCTACGGGCCAGTACTACCTCGCTCTCTTCCTTCCCAGTCAACCAGATCTCAATTGGGAGAGTCCTGCAATGCGTGAAGCCACACACGACGATATGCGGTTCTGGCTCGATCGTGGTGTTGACGGATTCCGCATCGACAGCATGAATTTGATGTCAAAGCATCCAGATTTGCCTGACGGGAAGGTGCTCAATGACGAGCCTTATCAGTCCGGCGCCGAATACTTTGCATCGGGTCCCAGAATGCACGACTATATTCGTGAGATCAGAACCAAGGTGCTAGACAACTACGACGTCATGACTGTTGGTGAATTGGGCTTCACCAAAGATGAACACTCCGTTAGTCAGTATGTCGCGAAAGACCGATGTGAGTTGAACATGTTGTTTACTGGTGATATCGTGGACATGGATCACGGCGCCAGTGGAAAGTACGAGCGGAACGACTTCCACCCTCGGAGAATGCGAGAGATCACCAATCTTTGGCAAACCGCAATGCCAAAGTTTGACGGTTGGAACACTGTCTACCTCGACAACCATGACAGCGGCCGATCTGTTTCACGCTATGCATCTGACGCCCCCGAGCACCGGGTCACAGCAGCCAAGATGCTCGCAACATATCTGACGACATTGAGCGGGACACCCTTCATGCTGGCTGGTCAAGAAATTGGAATGGCCAATCTCGACAAGGAGTATGGGATCGATGCATACATCGATGTCGAAGGCAAAAATTATTACAATGAAGTCTTGCAGGCCCGAGGCGGCGATGAATCCAAGATGGGTGATGTGCTGCGGGAGTTGCAACTCAAGTCTCGGGACCACGGTCGGTTACCCATGCAGTGGGAGAATTCACCGAACGCAGGCTTTACCACTGGCCAGCCTTGGATGACGATTAATAAGGACTATGTGGACTGGAATGTCGCGAGTCAAATAGATGATCCCGAGAGCATCATGGCCTATTGGAAGCAGATGATTGCGCTGCGGAAGAAATTTGCCGATGTATTCGTGTACGGCTCTTATGCACCCATTCCAGAGTCTGATACCGGCGAAATGGTATTTGGGTACGAGCGGACATGGAAAGAGACTGGTCAGAGGGCAGTTGTGCTTTTGAGCTTCTCTGATCGTGAATCGAAGGTGTCTGTGAAGTATGAGGATGTGCGAGTTTTGGTCTCCAATCAGGCTGCTCTTATGGGAGATCAGGTCGAGTTGAAGCCCTATGGTAGCGTTGTACTATTAACAGCATGATATCCTCCGAGTGCAAACTGCTCGAACGGCCTCTCAAACGAGAAACGAAAAACAACCGTGCCGACGGGAAGCGTTTACGCCAGACGACAATTGCTTACTCAATATACTTACACCTCTCAAACACACTGAATCGTGGAACTAGCAACTTCCTGCTAGGAAAGACTCATACATCGATGTTTTTATTAGGTGAAATCCCCATCGAAAATAAACAGAACACGTTCATTGGTAGAAGACCTAGTGTTAGGATACTGAGCGAATTAATCCTGTATCAACCACTCAATAAGCTGCCAGACTAGCAAGATACGCAAGCAATAATAGTCTATAGGACGAGGCTCAGTACTGAGTGATCGCAGCAGAAGTAGATGATTCGAAAGACTGTAATGGGAACTACGAATAACGCAGAGCACCACGTACAACAATTGGTCCATTTTGTTCAGAATCAGACCATTCCGAGTGGCGCGTCGAATGGTGGTACATTTTTGACCCGCTCCTGATATCACGAGATACAAATCTTGAAACAGTTAGCATGGCAATTCGAATGTGTATGCAGGCTAAGGGCAACATACTGAGCACCACCTTCTGGGTCGTGGCAGTGATCACGCCAACGGCGGTCGTTGGATAGATCAATATACCCAAGACAGTGACGTGCGATAAAAGTCACTCTACCAGTATCCTCTTGTGGCTCTGTTTCTCTCCGAACACACATACCACACAGGTAGCATAAAGTCGAATTATCAGTCGTGTATATCAAGTCCAAGAGATTTAGGTGAGGACACGTGAAGATAGGGTCGGTTGACGCGGACTGATGCCCAGAAGATTCTGGCAGAGGAAGGGAATACCAAACATTCAAGACCATTTCGCCAGTATGACGGTTGGAAATTGCCACGGAAACCTGGATCTGCTCATCATTGTTTGCGGGAAATGGGCAGACGTGATTTTCGCATCTCCATCCGTCGATAGGAATCCCAAAACAACCATAATGGATTGATGTGGTCGTAGGAGAGGACAGAAGAAGAATGCGCACATTGTTTCGATCTCGACGAGTAAAATGAAGACATGGACACAGTTTCATGACCCCGTCATAGCGCGAGCAACGTCTTTCCAGGGGCAAAACCGCGAGCGCATCTGGTGAAAACATCCTTCGAGGCTTAAGCAAAAAGCATTCGGCGCAATATTTCCACCGGAAATCCTCAAGCCGCACGAGGAGTTGAATTCTTAGCTTATCATCGCTGTTGACAAACGAGAGAGGAAGATGATGTATGGTCGGCTGTGGGGGAAGTGTTGCTTTATCTTTGATAATTCCCTTATATGCTGTCAAAAGAATTCTGCAGGATACAGCAAGACAGATTTGATCGACCAGGCCAAGGTTTTGGAATATTTCAGCAAGTAAACTCCCATCAAATGAGCAAATGTCACATCTGCGCTCACGCGCGTGTTTCCGAGAGAAAATGTCTAAGAGGGTTTTTTTGCTGCTGAAGTTGCAAAGCCTTTGGCTTTCTCTCTCAACCTCGTTCTCCATTTTTCTCTCAAGTTCTGCGTCCCCAGAGGTCGTGACCGAGACATCATCTTCCAAGTTGTCTCCAAGAAATCGGCTGGGGTGTCGGGTCAACCCGTTGATCCAGTTTCGAAAGCGCATCATATTTCCTATAGGTGGGTAACTACCCAGAACATAGACAGTGTAAGGTTTGCTTAATAGCCTACCGAAGTGAGTTTGCTGTCATGATGGCAGTCCGATTCACACTCAAAACATTTCCACTATCCCAACGATAAAAATGTAGCCCAGATTGACTAAAGATAACAGGTCCTGATTGACGAAGATGCGTAGGTAGTGAGATATTTATAAGCAAAAAAAGTGCGCGACATATTTGAGCTGGGGATATATCCATCCGGCGTGAGATTATATCATCGTGATATCGTACACCTGGACAGTTCCAAGGCTCTACCGCAAAAGTTTCGGTCGAGTCAGGTGGTAACCCCACCCGTGGACATCTCGAGAACTCCGGGGTACTCCTGCTAATGTTTGTTCTTATCCTTAATTCCTCGAATCCTCCCTTGATCCCTTCATTCTTCTTTCTCTACTTAGCCAAAACTTCGGTTAGTTCCAAGGTTGGTTCGACCAATCCCATCTCAATCCTCATAATGTAATCCACATGATATGGCGTCTGGATATAATTCACATGAGTAGGGTGTCTCCATGCAATTGATATAGGTTATGGCATCTGTTGAATATCAATTAAATTACCTCTGGCCGCGCGCGAGCGCGGCCCCCATCTTGTGTTCTTATGGTATCATGTCATGTCTGGTAGAGTTTACACTTTAGAAACTGATCTGCGGACTTCAATATAGGATTCAAGACTACAAATGAATTTTGGAGGCAGTAGCTTCACTACCTAGCGTAGTGGAAGGCATATACCTCCCTACTACTGCTGCCTGAGCTTCATTATTGATGCCTAGTAATTGTAGTCCATGGGTGATAACTATATAACCCTAGCGGGACTACAACAGAACCTTCTTTCGGCCTGGTTTATTTATGATGTTTGTTTTACGGAGAGCTTCCACATCTTTACCGTCATCCGTACAGAGTCTGAAGCCCTGTGGGCTGCCAGTTTCGATATACCTTCGAGCTCTGTCTTAGTCTGTATGTTTTCTCGAAACGAAGCCTCCTCCACCCTGAGTAGCGGTGCTGAGCGCGGTTCAAACTGATCCCACTTAGACCAGATAAGCGCTCATTCAAAAATGTCCAAGGTTTGATGTTGGTGTACAAGCCATGTTTGCATCGCTTGTAGCTCACTCAGGCTTGCGACAGTGCCAGTCATTCATTAATGTGAAAGGTTCTCGACGGTGAGGAGAAGAGAGATGGGTAGCTGTCCGTGGTGAGCCAGTCCGTAAAGCCACGACCCAGTACAGCAAGCGTCATGAGCAAGACACACTCGTAAGTTTTTTTCGAATTTCTGGAGCCAGAAAAGAGATGTAGAGGACGAGAGAGACAGTTTGCATCTCAGTGAATATCAGGTCCACAGCGGCCGTGGGTGATGAACTCTCTCAAGTCAGAGCAGGAGTTGGGGTCGGTTTTGAACCCAGTGTTCAGGATATCTCCACCCTCCCTTTACTGTGGGGTCCAGGTCAACGTGATACTGAGCCATGAGAACTTAGGCCGCGATCAAGATCTATATCGTCTTCATAGTCGTGGTGCTGAAACTGGATTGGAAAGAAGCATGGTCCCGACGGGCGGAGCAGGTGAATGCGGATGATCACCATGGCAAACTGCTGCCATGGGTCGGTGTGGCTGCTGATAACCTAGTGGTCTATATAGCGCGCTTAAGATGCGCGCTTTACCAATGCATGATCGTTGCTGGTGAGTGAGAATGACCCAGGCCGTATAGAGGTCAAACAGCATGCGCACCAAGTTCAGTCCACGCAGCAGCGAGGTAAGCAGCGCCCTCGGCACTGGTAGTCGCACGCTGGACGACACATGCAAAGGAAAGGAGAGCATCCCAGATGTGAGAACTGTATGTGTTCCGTTCTCGTAACGAGGGAAGGGACCTATGATCCTAGGGGAATTCCACGACTGCATGGGGCCTCTGGGGAATACATCGTGGTGCATGGGTGTATGGTCGAGAGATAGGAAATGAGTGTTGTATTCGCTGAGATCTTGAATATCGAGGTCGCGTGTGGCCCTGCGCGTAGACACGTATTCAGGCCGTTGTTTGGCCGATTATGGCAAGGTTTGCGACTGCAGGCGGATTGATGGGTTCGACATGGTTGAGCGAAGGTATCGCAGCCAAAGCAGCAGTCCCCCCAGGCTGAGCTGGTACAGGGGTCACCAGGGGCGCGATAACTAAAGAAATAGAGGTTGTCTTGGGGGTAGCGCACACCAGTGGGTAGGTTGCGCTGTAGGTGGGAGGTCTGTCGGTGAGATCGATGACGACCTGTGGTTGTAGCTGGCAGGTGACGGCACCGTTGAAACGGACGGTTTGGCACGAGTGGATGCGGTTTTTGCAGTTTTAGCACTTGTAGGTGCGTTTTGACGGTTTTTTTCCTGGGAAATCTGGCGGTTTGCGATGCGGGTTGACCTTTTCGGGCCCGGTTGTTCGAGGACAGTAGGTATGTAAATTGGGGCGGCCCGGGCATCGACCTGCATCTCGCGGCTGTCATACTCTTCGCGTAGTTGTTCAAATAGCACCCTGACCTCGTACACGTTTGACTCGAGCGCTGATATGAACACCGGAAATACCAGTTCTCTTAAGAAATAAAAATATTGAAAAATTGAAGTGAATAGATCGGGATCAGAGTCAACTCCAGGCGATGCAAGAACAGGCGATGCAACAATCCCCCTTGTTTGTTGGTTGTAAGATTGTGTCAAGGCAGGTTAAATAGTGGGAATGGGGCAGCCCAGTGCCTGGAGAGATGCTGACATATCGGGGCATATCCACCAGGTGCCCAGGTAGCCACTTCGACGTTGACCACCCGGGAGAACTATGGGATTTCGTTGAAGGTGTTTCTCTCTCTCTCTCTGCAAGCCACCCACCTGGGTAAGTGCGAGGCTCTCAATATGCTGGGTATCATGATGTCAATCCATGGATGGAGACAGATTGATGGCTTCACTCTGTATATGGTTATATGTATATATAAAGTCACGAAGAGGGGGATTCTGGACCTCAGGACCTCAGGGCAGTGAGCTCAAATTGATTCCAGTTGTTGAAGGACCAGTGAGATCTGAAGCAGTATTTAAACCACGAGCCGGCTCTTCATAGGAAGCTTGATAGCAAATAGCAAATATCTCTTTGAAAGAGTTGAGCCATCTAAACTTCTGCAGTGTCAGCATCCAGCAATGAATCAATGAGACCGTGGAATATGCCCGGTGTATACCTAGTACAACATCAAAGCATTGGGACATGATTGAAATGCAAATAAATGTCTACCTGCCCAAAGTGGTGTAGCCTAGGCTGAAAGATCACAATCTTGGCCCTTGTTGGGTTCCAGGGTTCTTTTTCGCATGTCCAAAAGCACTGTTGAGATGTATGCATCTTCCAAGGTTTGACCAACTATTTTTTGCAAGCGCCGCTGTCAATCGTCAAGACATGTTATTTAGCAGATCCGTCGTGCCAGGGATCCATGGATTTTGTTTGTTACCAGAACTGACTGTCATAAGTTCAGGTCTGCATTCAATCACGACATTATGTGAACTTGTCGCATGAAAGTTCTATTTCCTCTTCCAAGCCCTGGAGGTTGGTCACACTGTCCTCTGACCGACCCACCTGGGGAAGAATGGCGCTGAGTTCTCCAAGACTTTCAAACTCATCAAGGTCAGAACAAGAGAAAATTCCATTGGGAATAAATGACGTGGTATCAAATGCGAAAATCATGAAAAACGCTTGCAAGCATATTAACCAAATAAATATTTCTTCCAGCTCTGTTTCCAGGGCTTCCAAGTCCCCCCAAACCGATGATTGATACAGGAATGATGGCTACTAAAGCCCTCAGATCCACTATGCCTCTGTCCATTGCCCCAAGAGTTGATCGGCAACACACAGATACCTCCCATTTTCCCAGCATGTGAATCTGAATCCTCAGCACAAACCGTCTCGGCGATACCATGGAACGGAGCCCATGTCACCCGCTGAGCAGGCAGAGCCGAGTACGGAGGCACCAGGTCCCCAAATTGCGCATCTGCTTCGACCGACTTCTCAACGAGCGGATGCGTATGCGGCAAGGTATTGGAAAGCACGTCGAGAATTGCATCTGTAAACACGCCGGGTCCCGTTATTTCCAGTGTCGTCATCTCGTTGTATTTCCTCCAGAAATGGCTCTCCGCGTGGCGCTTCGTATGGGCCATGACCCGGACAATAACTTCCCGTAGCAGTGGACTAAACCTCCGCGGTGCGTAGATGTTATATTGAAGGAATCCGTATCGTCGTGCCCAGTGCCATTCGCGCATTTTTTGTGGTGAGGCAAAGGGCTCGTCAATCTCCACGCCGACAACTAGAGAGACATTACTGGCAGATGGTGGGTCGTTGAACACATTGCGGAGCGTCGGGCATGACCGTATACTTTTCGCCGGGTATACGTCCACGTCTGCGTAATATCCGCCGTAGTACCATAGCACCAGATACCGCAGCAAATCCCCGCGCTGGACATAATGAGGGTATGATTTATAGAGAAGGGCGAGATCGGGTACTGAGGCAAGAGTCTTTGTGATGAAGGTTTCGGCCCATTCGGCGTTGATCAACTAGACGAGTCAGCTGGATGTCCAAGTTGCTGGAGATGGAGTCCACCATCTGCGACATACCTGGTACTTCCACTCCGGATTCCGGCTCTCCAACTCGAATGAATCATCCTTGCGGTGATCTTTGCTGGACAAGATGATCTGCCAGATTGTATCCGTCGCATCGTGGGGATCCACCTCAATGGCGCGCAGCGCATTCGACAACGTCGCCTCATAGTCGTAATCTGGGTCTGCGCGAAAGGTCGACTGGTGGAGATATCGTGGCCTGTTTTCGGATTGCTCGGCGCGGGGGTTGAGAGTGGATTTGACTGCAGGCAGTGAGTTGTACAGTACCAGGATGGCCAGCACCGCTGCCAGCAGGTACTTATGGCGGTTCAAAGCACCGTAGCGACCCCTCATGACTGAAGAGACAAGAAGCCATGAGGTAGCAATTAAGTAGCCTGGGGAGCCTCCAAAGGTTGGGTAATCGACTGGAAAAAAGTGTAAACCCATGGCATTTTCTCTTTTAGGAAGGTTCCACATGGTCCACTCTAATGTGATTGGCCAAACTCTGCTTACTGTGGGGCACAGGGTCTTGGATGTCTGTTGCTGAGACACGATCGACATTCTATTTTCGTCTTGCACAATATCAACTTGATGATTGTGTGAAATTAATTAGACGAAGAAAGTATCCTCGCTGCCAATTGCGATCCGGGGTAGATTCAGACTTTCCCCAGCCCAAGAGAACAGCAGACATACCTGAACAACTTTAATAATGCCCTGCCAAGACTTAGGTACCAAATCCTTCAGCATCACAGTGGAGGTTTTTGGACAGTCATCTCACAGCTCAGTCTTGGCAAATTGAAATCCGGTACCAAGTACTCTTTGTCTTCCAGGGCTGTCTTGAAACTTTTTTCAACCACAGTCAGATATTAGCTTTTAGCCTACGGTTGTTGTATACAAATATCGTTTCAAAAATGGCATGGAACCTGGGAAAGCCCTGACATCCCTTCAAGTTAGTCTAGAGGGGGAGAAAATGATCTGTTGCTATCTAGGTGGGCTCATCGGCCTAGACATGCACTTGATCACTGATAAGCTGCTGAATTAGGAGAAATACAAGATGCCCAGGTACGGCCCCATGTCAAACTCAGGCCTGATAAAAATCGGTATATCATTTAACCAGGATTCCCTGGATACTCAAGTTTCAATCTAGAGACTCGCAGTAATCTAGAAATCAACCATCCTGGCTGTTCTGAATAGAATCAAATTTCCATAGATCTATGAGAAGTCATCTGCAGCATCCCTCACTTCAGACTTACAACTCAATATAAACTGAGATTTTGGTCAGTCCATAAGCTATTGAGAGTGAGGTCAACCTAATCTTATATTCAGATATGAAGAAGGTGATTTTCACAAGCTCGCTTTGTAACCTACAAGCCCGTGAAGGCCTACCTTAGGAGAGAAAGTATAAAAGTAACAGCTTCACGTCAATTTCTTCTTCTTTCTTCCTCATACATCCGTTGCGCGACGCTCACGATGGACCCGCATCGGCTGTATGGCTCATTCAAACAGATGATAGAACTGATCAAGCAGCTAACATCATTTCACAGGACGATCGGGCATTGCTTGGGTCAGAGGCCTCTCGGGAAACAGAACCTGCGACCTACAAGAACGACCCAATGCGACGCGGCAGCAGCAGTCCCCTGAAGTTCGTCGTCAGCGCCACCTTAGGGCGGTTGTGTATCTGCAGACTGGTAACAGTATGCTTTAGGACAAACATGCTCGCATCGATCTGTCAAAATTGGCAACCTTGCAGCAAGTGTGCAAATCTGCTCAACCACACCATCTCCAACGCATCCTCTCTACCATCCCCAAACCCCTCTCATCCGAGACCACACCCCTAGAGATGCAGGAAATTAACTGGGCAACCACCACCTACAACGGCGATGCAATGGACATCGACTCAGGTGTCCCACCCCAAGCACCTCGCCGTGGTCGTCACTCTTCCAACCTATCCAGCTACCGAGCAGGCCATCAGCGCGCACGTGTCACACGACACGTCTTTTTCATCCCCGTCTCCTTCAATGTCCCGTCACCAACAGACCTTGACATAATCCGAGCAGTCCGTTGGAGCATTAACCGGATTTCTAATGCCGGCAACATACACACGATTGCCGATAATCTTGAACCCGAAAACCGCTTCCCGCATGTGAGGATCATGCTGGGTGCTGAGCATGATAACCGCGAGCTTGCCTTGTTATCTGCTGTCCGTCGGCTTGGGTTGATGATGGACATGATACAGGATGGGCGGGGATGGTTGCATAACTTGCCTTACCGCCATCCTCACTTTCAGGTCGAGGTGGTCCGCAGCCGTGGTATGCGTCGCTGAGGCCGAGATGGCGATTTCACCATCCGGCGGGTTTTGTCGGAATGCCGGCGGCACATGATGCCCCCCCTCCTTTTTTAGGCAGATAGTATAGCAGAGTAGATCATCTTTACGCCATCTGCCTTCCAGATTGTAACAGGGTTGGTTTAGTTTCATTGAAAATGAACAGATTTCAGTCTCAGAGATCTAGATTGCATTCGCTTTATGTAGTTTATCAAATTTTATCATAGATCATGTCAGGATAGGTTGTTCTTGCAGTTCTTGATACCCAGCCAACTAAGGATTCCATTCATGAACCTTGGAAGGAGACAGAAAGCAGAAACTATTGTGGATGCTTTCTAATTCCGCTCCAGGGCTCTCTTTCCTTCGTGAATAGAGTCCCTAGTTTGCTGGGCATTAAGCACTGCAAGATTAGCTTATGACAACAGATTTGGGGAAGCTAAACTGGGTATAGCAGCCAGATATACTACCTACACTCCGTACGATGTAAGTCACTCTTCTTGGTGCCAGTGCTATCCAAAAGTCGGCGTCTATTATCTCCCACGGCTCAGATATTGGGTATCCCGGCACGGCTGTATGAATAGCCTATTCAACGGAGGTTTCAGTCAGAATCTTGGGCAGATCAGGACATGCAAGACTATATACTATGCTAAATACAACCAGAACTCCAGAAAAGCCTTCAAAGCCACAAATCAAACCATGCAATCTCAAACACCCGCAATGCATCAAGGAATCTTATCAAGCAGGCCTCAAAGCCAACTCCAACTCCTCTGACTCCTCCTTCTCCTCTTGCACAACTTGCACACCTTGCCAAGACCGTTCCACTGCTTTAACAGCGTCCCAAACCTGTTTCCTAGCCTCCTTCCGCTGAACACCAGCATCAAGCAGCTTCTCATAGGGTGTATGCACATGGCGAATATGCGCGTCAACGGCTAGCAACACCTTTCTCTCGTCGCTGATCATCGCCGTCCTCCCGACCCGCCCAGAGCCCTTGAGGAAGGCATGCTCAAGGACAATCTTCAAGGTCTCCTTGGGCATAAGTGGGAACTCAGATTTCAGCAGCGCACGAGATTTGGACATATCTTTCTTGTCGCGTAGAGAGACGGCATTAGCACGCGACTCTTTGGTTTCTGCGGCAGATTCAAGCACGGAGACGTGGATTTCTTCCGGGACACGAATGCCCAGGGTGCGTTTGCCCGTGCGGTTCTGCTAAATTAGATTCAGGTTCTCGGTTTTCAGTACTGGGGAAACTTACATAAACGACATAGACGATTTGATCAATGTCTTTGGTTTTGCTGCGGCAATGGCGGGTGATGTAGACATCGCCTTTTGGGACTAGGACATAGCCCGCTGGCATGGGAACATTTTCAGGGATATTCTGTTCATATGAGTATATGGCTTTGAGGAGATCAGGGACGATACATACCTTCTCGAGTGGATCATCGGATACAGGGATGGGTACAGAAGAGGCCTTCTTCTTCTTGGGCTTGCGCTTTTTCTCATTGATGACCTCCCCTAGAGGCTGGGGAGAACTGGTGGAGCGAGCTTTGTCATCGCGTGCGCGCTTGCGATGCCGCTTCTTGTGCCGTGGTTTGTGTTTGCGTATGCTCTTCGCGTTTGTTGTGGGTGTCATGGCGAATTTAAGGAGCAGGGAAGTGTTTAGGTAGAAGAGGTGGGCATTGATGAGAGGATGGTAAGTCACATTTCATGTCATTTCTCCTGGAACGTTCAATGGGCTTTGACGTTGCTGCTTTGATCTGCTTTGATCTGCTCTGATCTGCTTTTGATGCAGGAGCGAATCAGAGTGGGGCATGGGTGCCTGAGATATCAGGCCTCTTTGTTTTGTTTCAATAGTTTGCATCTCAGATGTTATCTAGACATTGCTCACTTCCTGATCGATGATGTTCTCTACGGCTAGTATTATTTTATTATGAATATGAGGCTTTGAAGAAGAGCCTGGGCACTCCGAACATGGGCTAGCTACAGTTGGCACATGCCTCGGAGGTGCCGAGCGGTCGGAGTATTAGTGCCCGATTGGAAAGTGGATGAAGTAGCGGTTCAGTTGTACAGCTAACAGTCGTGATATTTCCAGTGAGTGGAATAAGGAAGTAGGGAGACGGCGCTACAAGTAGTCAAGTATAGTAAATGAGCAGCTTAATATTAACTACTCCAGGGCTCTGCTCCCTTGAGATCGGGAGCCTTAATTGCGCATCACGGAGCATCACCCCAGAAACCTTCTAGAATAAGATTAGGATCATCAGATCTCATACGATTAGCGTGGGGAGCTCCCCGTGGGTTTAGTGTCTTAGCCCTGAAACCGGGCACGCGCTAGACAGTTGGAAAGGCTTCCAGGGGATGAAAGTGGACACAAAGAAAAGTAGGTTTCTCCAGAATTCAGGACGGACTCCGGGCCTGTACGGAGGATCCAAGGAGAAGTACTCGTACTTCTGGCCGATGCCAAGATAGGGGCTGAGCAGTGAGCAGATCGTGCTCGTACGTGTACGCACCTTATCCGATTCGGCAATGGGCCTCGAGGGTCCAAAGGGAGAAGTCAAAGCCCCTTCGATGTTTCCCGGGCCTCGGAGAAGCCTCGGAGACTCAGGGCATGGATAGCGTCTTTTCATATAGAAGCACCAGATATGGTTTCCATGTAACGGCCCCGGTGTTCTTTGTGAGTTGAGTTAGTCATGTCGTCATAGGCGGGTTCCACCTGGAGCTGAATCGCCCTCCGTACGGAGTACAGTTCTAGATGCAAGACAAGGGGGAAATCGCTGTCTTAAGCTTCTGATTGGAGTTTGGCGCATTGGGATGGTGTAATCCACTCGGAGACGTAAAATCCGCCCGTTCCTGCAGGTACTGAACACGCACGTCCACAGGTCGGATTCTGTTGTACTCGGAGTTAGAAACGGTGGATAACACTGTGGAGGCCTGGCCTTGATAAAAAAAAAAATCAAAGACCCCACGCAAAAAAAAAGCCGAGGAAAAAAAAAACAGACAAAAGCAAAGTGTAAACGGGACGACAAACAGAGAAAAAGGAAAACACGGCGGTTCGGAATCTTTGGTTCCTTGGGTGTTCTTGGTTCTTTGGCTTCTTTGGGCTCTTTGGCTCTTTTAGTCTTCACTTAGTTCTGACAACCTCATTCCAACCCCCCTGAAACTTGACACTCTCTAAATGAACCAGTGCTACTGATACATTCTCCTAAGGTTGCCTGGCAGCTTAAAACCTTCAATGGTTGGTTGCTGACATGAGTTGGGATCACCCTGTCCACAGGTATGCCACTCCCTTGATTCCCCCAGTGGGGGCACACCCTGTCAGATTGCTTCGTCTTTCTTCATACCTTCGAATACTCATGGATTCTTTTATGTTCAGCTTCTACGGTGACCCGCAGACTCCCACCAGGACCCCCCAATTCGACTCATTCCCCCCCAAACTCGAATCCAGCTTCTTCGATCCCCGAGTCACCTGGGACACCTCCGATCCATATGCCTCGAGTCCGGAGCTCCTCCGCACCCCCCAGAGATTCGGTCTAGGCGCCAGGGGTCCCAATGAGTCGGCCTGCAAGCGGACAGAGACCGATACCGCCAGGCGGATCCGTCCAAATGGCGAGGAATATCCGCGGACAATAGGCTCCGCCAAGTCGGCGGCCTCCATGCAGACGCCGCCGCCGACAAGTGCTTCGAGAAGGAAGATACCCGAGTTCGAGCCCGAGGACTCGTTGTCGATGGGGGGTCACCTGGAGACACCGAGTCGTCTGCTAGGAGGGTCACCACGAATGTTTGGCCAGACCTCGCCCGATCTCTTCCAATTGGCCTCGTTAGATCCCGCAGGATCTCCATTCTTTCCACAGCAGCGGCTATTTTGGGATCAAGAACCGGAGT
Source organism: Penicillium sp. MA 6036 (assembly GCA_003138045.1). Classification (NCBI taxonomy): domain Eukaryota; kingdom Fungi; phylum Ascomycota; class Eurotiomycetes; order Eurotiales; family Aspergillaceae; genus Penicillium; species Penicillium sp. MA 6036. The sequence continues at coordinate 35,175 of QAGG01000104.1, forward strand.
CGAATGAAATCCCCCTGCCAAGCAACGGCAATTTCGATGCTCGCCAATCTTCAATCCCGAAACTGCCTCCCATCGGCAGTGCAAATCTCCCCGACTTCAGCGCCAGCTATGGCCTCTCGGCGCCTACCGATGCGGCTCTCTTCCCTGCTCCGTTTTCTACCTCACCTCGACGCCCTGTCGCCAAGGCGGAGGACCCTGCTCTGTTCCTGAGCTCCCCTGCTCGGCGGTTCGGTGGACCTCAACTCACACCAGAGACACGGTCTCTGCGGGGCTTGCGGCAGCCATACCATCACCAGGCGGAGGAATCTAGGCGGGAACAGCTGCTGCGTGCGGCGGGAAATGAGCGGCCCGACTTTTCTAGCTTCCCGAGCGAGAGCGATGAGGAAGACGATGACATTACTCCCAGGGGCATTCGACCGGGGATGACCCGCAGTCTCACACATAACGGGTTATCTTCCAGTCGATCGTTCAGTCAAGGCATGATGGCATCCACGAGCGGTGTGCGGAAAAGCCCATCTAAGGGGCGTTCGTCTCCAGCTAAGACCATGCGTCCAGCTCCTCTGCCTCGAGCAAACTCGGTTGCCACGGGTCTCCCAACCCGGTCCTCCTCTGTGGTGCTTCGCATTGGCCGAGACGGTCGCGCAAAGGCCGAAATGGAACCTGTTGATGAGGGGCCGACTGGGCTGACCGATCCCCTGACCGGCATGGAGCTAGATGGGTCTGCAACTGAAAGTGAGGCTGATCCTACTGAATTCTCCGACTATCCTGTCTTGCACCGTACCCGGTCATCCTTTTCACTATACGATGGTTCCCGTCCGCCACTCTCCCGTAGCGACTCGGATTCCCGGCCCCTTTCGAAGGGCTCATACGCTTCCACCGTTGGATCCTCGCACTCCGGTCGTATGTCGCCATGGGCTGGGTCCTCGCGAGCTGGACGAGCGACGTTACGCGGGTCGCCCGATATAAAACGCACGCCGAAACGGCATTCCTCGTTGCTCCATTCAGACTCGAACTTCACCCGGGGCAGTGCATCAGACTCGCTGCTGCCTGGTGAAGAAGATGACAGCGGCGATGCCCAATCTGCCCTCCGACAGGTTCTCAAAGAACGGGGCCGGGGTCCTAGGCCGTCGACTGGCCTTCGCACCCGTCTTTCGCGCTCATCACATACATTCAATCACCTGCGATCATCTCCCCCTCGCTTTGGCAGCGATTATGACATTCCTCGGCACCATGGTTCCCAACCACCCTCACCGATCCCGATCTAGCCACTCCTTGTACTGAGCGGCACAACAACCCGAGCATTGGGACACGATGTGTCTGTCGCTCGATGGACAATGGCGGTCATCTCATGATTCAATGGTGAGTGACCCAGATATCCCAAAGCATCGTTTGTATACTGACCTGTCCAGTGAATCGTGTACCCACTGGCTGCACACGAGATGCGTCGGGTTAGAGCGCTCCCATCTACCCTCCGTCTACGTCTGCGTCTTCTGTGCGCAAACCCCATCGAAGCAGCACCGCTCGCGAAGCTCTTATGTTCCGGGTCAAGCTCCTCCTTCCCCATTAGCCCACAAGTCATACCGACTGCGGTGAATGGTTCATGTCTTACACGCCGGTGATTTCTTTTGTTGTCCGCTTTGGACTTTCTCATACTCTGCATTAGCTGCACATTTCCTAGTCTCTTTCGAGACCCTTATGATACCTATGTACTATTCCCTGCTGGAAATTCCAGAATAGAAATATATCGATATTTCCATACTCCGCACATACCACCTCCATTCGGTCAGCACCTGCAGATTCCCCGCATATCGGAGTGGCGAACCGGCATCGGGAGAGTAGCCGTAGAAACGTGCATCGCATCGCAGTGATCTCCTCTATTTAGTGCGGGAAGGCCGTTTTGCCCTATCTAAGCTCACTTCACCTCAAGCTGACGTCGTCTCCAGTCCGCCGAACCTCGTTGTCGACAGAAGGCGCCGAAGTCAATAAAAGCAAAAAAAAGCCATAGATCGGGACTCGCTCTGATTGGCCAATCCCTACTTATCGGCACACCGCCCTTTTTATCTAAAAATCACTTTCTCCCCGCGGAGTCACAATCGCTCCGCGCTCTACACACTCTTTGTTCCCTCAATTTGCTTCGCAATGTCTGCCTCTCTCCCTGGCAGCCGGGATATGCCCGCATCGCAGTATGACCTGTCAACATACTGGGGTCGCGTGCGCCATTCCGCCGACATTGCTGATCCTCGGTGAGTACCACGACAACCAGGACTGCGCATTTACTGACTCCAATAGGACGCTGTTCGTGTCTCCGTCCGGTCTCGAGGCCGCCAAGAGCCTCATCGCTTCCTACAAGCAGAACAAGATCCCCGCCATGACATCGGAGCTGTGGTCGGCTAAGAAAGTCGTCGACGCGACCCTGCACCCTGGTGAGATTCGCTGGAATCCCGAATCGGCCCATTGGCTAACAGCGCAGACACCGGTGAATCCGTGTTCCTGCCCTTCCGCATGTCCGCCTACGTGATGACCAACTTGATTGTCACGGGTGGTATGCTGACCCCAGGACTGAGCGTACGAAACACACCATTCCACTCGACGACTCAGACTAACCAGAACTATAGACAACCGGTACCCTCCTCTGGCAAATCGGCAACCAGTCCCTCAACGTCGCCATTAACAATGCCAACGCCAACAAATCAACCCCCCTCTCTCTATCCCAGATCGGCAAGTCCTACCTCATGGCCGTCTCAGCTTCCTGCTCCGTCGCAGTCGGCCTGAACGCCCTGGTCCCCCGCCTCAAGGGCATAGCCCCAAACACCCGTCTCATCCTCTCTCGTCTCGTCCCCTTCGCGGCCGTCGCCTCCGCCTCCGCCCTCAACGTCTTCCTCATGCGCGGCGAGGAAATCCGCCAAGGTATCGACGTCTACCCCGTCCTCTCAGAGGTCGAGCGCGCAAAGCGCGAATCAAACCCGGACGCCGAGCCCCTCCAGTCCCTCGGAAAGAGCAAGAAGGCTGCTACTCTCGCCGTCGGCGAAACGGCCATCTCCCGCGTCCTGAACGCCACCCCCATCATGGTCCTGCCTCCTCTCATTCTCGTGAAGCTGGAGAAGACGAACTGGCTCCGCACTCGCCCTAAGATGGTTCTGCCTATCAATCTGGCTTTGATTCTGGGTACTTCGCTGTTCGCGCTGCCTTTGGCTCTTGCGGCTTTCCCGTCGCGACAGGCTATCAATGTCAGTAGTTTGGAAGAGGAGTTCCGGGGCCGTGGTGGTGCTGGCGGTATGGTGGAGTTCAATCGCGGAATGTAAAATTGGGCATTAAGGCGTTGGTGCACATATCAGTAGACTTGGTTAGATTTTGTCAATACATTATATTCACTTTTTCCCTTCGAAGAACCTCATATCAGGAGCTTGTTTGATCTGCAAGATCCTCTCGACACTCTCTGCCAGATCGAGCAGACCATCCTCGCCCCAGCGCTTTCCCATGAACTCGATCCCAATAGGAACGCCCAGCGCCGCAGTCTCACTACCAGGACTCCTCCCAGCTACTCTCGTCAGCATCTCTCACAAAACCCCAAGTATACCTAGTCCACGTAGACTTACCAGGAATACAAATCGCCGGCCTCCCCGTCAAAGCAGCCAATATCCCATTCCTACCACCCTGCTTCCTCTCCCCAATCCGAACAGCCAACTGTCTCTGATGCGGATACACAACCGCATCAACCCCAAACTCCTCAAAACACCTATCCACAGACCCCTTCAACCCCTTAATATGCTCCAATCGTTCCAAATACGCCGCACTACCCACAGAATACGTACCAGGGTCCTCGAACGAAGCCGAGAAAACCTCCGTCACAGCTTCGCGCGAGTACTGACCGCTCCGCGCAATCGACTCCAACGAAGCATGCGAAGAGTCAATCTCACCAGACTGCAGAAACGCATCGAGACAGTGCTTGAATTCAAAAGCTTGCGTATCAGCCTTCTCCAATAAATTGGCATAACACCAGTCCGGATGCGCGGATTCCGGAATCGAAATGAGCTCAATGTCTCGCTGGACAGAGCTCAACGCGCTCCGGATAACATCTTGCACGACTTGATTCTCGGACACGGCTTCGTTGTCCAGGCCTTCGGGACTGAAGAATGATTCCAGAACCCCTACTCTCATCCGTCCGGGCGGTGCCGATGGAGCAGGGACTTCCAGTCCCGCCATGACTCTATATAGCAGACGCGCATCAGCAACGCACGTCGCCATGGGACCAGCCGTGTCCTGCGTCGAGGAGACGGGGACGATTCCATCGGTTGGAATGCGTCCGGTGGAAGGACGGAAGCCCACGATACCGCACGCCGAAGCCGGGGAACGGAGCGAGTTAACGGTATCTGTTCCGCAGCCTGCGAATGCGAAGCCGGCTGCTAGGGCTGCGGCTGTGCCGCCGGATGAACCGCCCGGGGTGCGGGAATGGTCGTAGGGGTTTAGGGTCTGGCCGAGGACTGAAGAGAGGGTTATGCCCTGGAGGGCGAACTCGTGTAAGTTTGCCTTGGCTAGGATGATGGCGCCTGCGTTTGTGAGGCGGGAGAGCACGGTGCTTTGCGTGTTGGTTGTTATGCTTAGGGCTTTGACGCCGGCTGTTGTGGGGAGAGATGGGGTTGTGTAGTTGTCTTTGAGGATTATGGGGATTGAGTGGAGAGGGGGTAGTGAATTTGGGGATTTGTAAAGTGTTGTTTGGGAGACTTTTTGAATTGCTTCGGTGATTGCGTCTGGGTTTGTTGTTATGATGCTCTTGAGGGTTGTGTCGTAGCGGTTGATGGAGTTGAGGCAGTTTGTTATTAGGGCTGGGCCGAGGGAGGGATCTTTGACGAGAGCTTGGTGGAATTTGGATATCGTCATTTCGGTCATGGCCATTTCGTTCAGTTCATTTTCGATTGTTGTAGAAGATTGAATGGACCGAGGAGATATAAGTAGATATCGTTGGAGAGGGGAAATTGGAGTCGTTGGAGTAAGTATGCGCTCGGAGGTCACTTGCGACTCGCGTAGAAATAGGAATCGAATCCCGGTTGATTGGCCCCCAGTCAAAAGGGCGTAGTTATACAACCCTTTGGGTGTCAAGGACTTATATACAAAAACACGCCAGACGCCGGGGGGGACAAAACAGAAAGAGAAAAAAAAACAAATGGTATAATCATCCGAGCATAGGCCGGATTTCCATAGCATGTAAAGCCCACGGGCATAAATAATAGAAAAAAGAGCAGGTAAAAGTTCGGGTCCAGGGGGCCCATAAAAGAATAAAAAACACATCGTGATCATGATTTTCCCGAACACCATTTCCGTCCCGTTGAAACATTACATAAATAATGGAACCGTCTATCCTTGGAGCTGCCGGGTCAGCGTGTGGCTTGGACCTGGCGCTGGAGGCCCTGGCCGATTCGGTAGGCTTCGGTGCCGTCGTCGACGAGTGATTCCTTGAACCAGGGGTGCTGCAGGGCCTCTTTGGCGGTGATTCGGTTCTTGGGGTCGTATACGAAGATCTTTTGCAGCAGATCCAGGAATGACCGGCTGAAGGGCGTGTTGGTGGGGATAAATTCCTGGGAAGGATCAGTCACAGTCCATGGGAATCCATGGGAATTCGTAGGGAGGGGACTAACGGTCAACGATTTCATGGCGCGCACATACTTCCGTGAGGCCCGGGTGGTGTCGGTGTTTGGGTAGTCGATTCTGCTCCGGCAGAAGTATCTAGTCCAGTTAGTAATAGCCAGAGTATAGGGCGCGTTATCACTTACTTGGCGGCCGAGTTAGTACCACCACTTCGGCTGCCGACCATGACCTTCTTGACTAGCGAGGTGTCGATGCGCGTGCCGATAACAGCCTCCATCATCGCTAGATGTTCGAGATTGTCGTGTGTCTGGAAGAGAGCGTCTCCGGTGAAAAATTCGACCAGAATGCAGCCGATACTCCAAATATCGCAAGGGAAGCTCCAGCCGAGATTCAAGATGATCTCAGGCGCGCGGTAGTGGCGGGTAGACACGACGGAGGAGTGGTATTCGTCATCGAAAGTGGCCGAACCAAAATCGATCAGTCGGATCTCGCTGTCGAGGAGAACGCGACGTTGCCGAGCATTGCGGTTTGTAGCATGGGAGGAAGAGGGGATTGTGCGGTTGTAAGTGAAGGTTTGGTAGGCATTGCTAACAAGCAGAATGTTTTCGGGTTTAAGATCGGTGTGGATGAGATTGAGGTCATGGAGGACTGGGAAATCAGCTTGAAGCCTTAGTAAAAGAAGTCAAGTCAAACTTACATGCAACGCTTGTGAACAGCTGGCGAGCAAATTGCTGAATCTGACTGCTGGGGAACGGCACGAAGCCATTCCCCTTGAGGAAGTCAAACACACTCTGCCCCAGCAGATCGGTGACAATGCAAATGTGATTCCTGAAGTCAAAGCAGTCCCGGAGGTGAATGCATTTGTTGCGGTTGGACTTGTCGTTCGAAGCGAGGGTGGACAATACTCGCAACTCGATGCGGGAAGCGTCGCGATATTTCTGAATAGACCGGATGATCTTGACAGCACAGCGAGACTTGCGCTGCCTGTCCCAGGCTTCGACCACTTTACCGAATGTGCCTTGGCCAAGCAGTTTGACAACCGAGTCTGAAGAAAGTCAGTATCCTCGATACTCGTCACTAGGCGCCTAGATGCACTTACATCGATCCGTCAATGGCGTATCAGGTGTGACGATGTAGTGACCGTCATCGTCGTCGAACTTCTTGTTCTGGGCGCTGGTTGACTGCAAAACAGATTCTGTCAGTGACTCTACAGCCAAACAAAAGACTCGAAAGATACTCACGTCACGAACAACCGGCACAGGAACGTCTTTGGCTTTGATCGGTGGATTCGGAGGCGGGATATAACTTTCAAATGCGCCCGTAATCTCCAACTCGCGGCGTTTCTGCTCGTCGCGAGTGGATTTCCGCGTCGCCACGCGTTTCCGCTTCTGACCGATCGCCGCGTCGTCGTGGAAGGCGCCATTGCTCGCCCCTGCACTGCCCTGTGACCCGAGCGAGTCGGGGCCGTCGTGTGCAGGGAGGCCGTTCGGTCGGTGGATAATGAGGTGTTGGAGGAGGTTTCGCCGTATTGCTGTGGGTTGATGGAGAAGGACGGTCGGTCATAGTGGCCGAGGTCGTAGGCGGTTTCGATGCCGGTGCGACGCTTCTTGCCGGCGGGTTGAGGAGCCGCAGGGGCTGGCCTGGTGGAAGTGTGCGCGGGAGGAGCGGGTGCGCCATTGGAAGGCTCTGGACCCGGGCTGTCCTCGATGACAATGACTTCCTTGGGGATTCCATTTTTATAGAACTCGGACCAGTCAGGCTGCTTCTTGCGGTTGCCCAGGGAGGGAGCCGCGCTCGAGCCACTCTGATGGGTCATGGCCGAGGGCGTCGAGGGCGCTGGAGGGAGTCTCGGGGTCTGGGTGTATGGGAGGGTTCCCGCGGCTGTGGTTGGGGAGGGGACGGAATAACCGTAGGGATTCGCGATGCGGGGAGCGGTTGTTGTCGAGGTTGCGTAGGCAGAGTTCGGTGGGTAAGGGGGACGGTGAGGATATCCGTAAGCCTGGGGGTGGGAAGGATGCGTTGCAGTGGCCGTGGACGGGGTGGACATGGCGCAGGACGGTCTCCTGTCCGTCACACGAACGGGTGAAGTAAAGAGTAGGATTCACGGCGTGTGGATTGTTGCGCGTCCCTTGTGTTTCGAGAAATTCCTGGCGCCTTTGGGGGAGAAGTGGCAGCCGACAGAGATTGAGGCAAGATTGTCCGGGAGGCGAGGTGACGAGGAGCGAGTATGTCAAGCGAGGGATCCTCGACTCAAGACAGAGGGCGACAGGAGATCATTGAAAATGAATTTGGCGACATCAGCAGAGTCAACGTGGGGAGGAGTTGGAGGCAAAGAGAATGACGATGGGAGGATGGAGGTCCGGAAGTTCGACCGCCTCGATCTGCGCACCGTTTGAGATCGCTTCACTTCCACCGTCTCTGCCGGGGACTGGCTTCTTCTTTTTGCCCTCTTTTTTGGTCTGATGGTCTCCTTCTATTTGCCGTGATTTACTTGATTTGCTTCTTTGTATAACTGTATAACTGTCTTACTGCCCCTACTCTCTTCTACTCTTCCACTCTACTCGCTGCTATGCCGGACCACTATCAGCCTGACCCTCTGCAGGGGTCCATGCGCCTTTAGGAATGCGATCTGCGGGCTATTTCGAACATGAATCTCATGGTGATGGCTTCATTCCAATTGCCCCCGAATTGGCGACTCGCGTAGCCCTAGTCGGAGTCCACTTCGTTCCAGTCTTGCGTCCATTCGTGGCGAGCATCTCCACAGACTCCGCCTCTCCCGTGGGAGTATACGGTCATCGCAGGGATCGAAAGGATCGAAAGGGTCGAAATGGTCGAAATGGTTGAAATAGTCCAAATAGTCCAAATAGTCGAAACAATGCAAAGAAGAGAGTATTCAAGCAAGATGCACAAAGTCCAGTGGCACACGTCCATGGATAGACGCCGTGACATTCTAGACTTGCATCGCCTCTCGATCGGAAACATTACTCCGGATCTGTAGGAGTCCATGGATATTTATGTTTCCCACATTCCACCTGGTCAAACTGCATATGCACCTCGATTCGCGATTGCAAAGGTGAGAGCGAAGAAGTAGGAATATATAGGAATTTATACCTCACCGTCTGCAAGTTTTGCAGTTTCCGTCATTTCAACCCTTCCAAGGAAGCCCTGGAGGTGATCAAGATTCAAGTCTGCTTTCCCATATTCCCGAGACTGTCTTTTCAATGGTCTTTTCAATGGTCTTTCCAGTAGTCTTTCCAGTAGTCTTTTTTCACATCCTCATTCACTTCATCTCTGACCTCATCACCTCCCTTTGAGGAAGAGATCCATGGATTGTTCATCCGCCCCGAGGTCATTCTGGTGCTGCATCTATAGTTCGCACGTCCGGTCCTGCGCATGCCCAGGTGTCAATATTCCAATTCATCATTCGATAACCTTGCAACACGACATCTTGACACTATGGTTCGCTCACCGCTAGATACGGAGTGAATTGCGAGCAATGGACCAGGATTGGTGGGCTCGCCTCGCCCTACGGGTTCTAGGTTCGATCTTGGAACGCTTCTACTCAACGCCATCGGAACTATGGAAATTGAATAACCACTTCCCTGCCCCGGTGAATTTCTCAAACACTCAATCGGATAACGGCACGTATAGCCCTGGAAACCTTGGAAATGCCAGGGCTGAGTCGAATTATCTATGGAGTCAGTGGCTGTGCCATGCTCCTTAGGCTATAGCCGTGCTGACGAGTGGGGGCCGTTTACTTGTGCAAGTAGATCTTTCCCACCCACTCCTGTGGTTCTGCAATCTGGATACCTTGTTTGGAATACCGTGCGAGGAGAGAGATTTTGGATGTGGCTTACTTTGCGAAAGTCTTCCAAGGTTATGCCGCCCGACTGCGAGGTATATAAGTGCCACCACCCCTAGACATATCTATAGCTTCAACATCGAATACTCAGCCTTCCGATCGAAGGCTTATCCTCACTGGAAAACCTTCCAAGCTTAGCGAACAAGCTCCTGCTTATCTCCTTCCCTGACTTGCCCTCAGCCTGCCAAAACCATGGCATTCGTGGGACAAAAAGCCGTAAAAGGCCTGGCAGCCGGCATCGGTCTCATCTCCGAATCTATCTCCTCCCACAAAGCGAAGAAAGAGTCCCAGACCAGCCAAAGAGAAGAAAACACCCAGCTGGATCCAACTTCCCCAGCAAGTGGCAGCCACAACAACGAGCACAGCCAAGAGGGAACCGCCATTGACTCCCTAGAAGAGCAATGGGAGCTCGACGAGACCCAAGATGAACTACGACACTCGCCAAATCAAGAAGACCCGCCTGCATATGATACCGAAGAAGCAATCGACACAGCAATCCACCGATTCGCATCCGAATACCCCCCTCCAGCATATTCCAGCGAGACAGTCCCCCTGCTCCCCGCGCCAATCCTGCTGCCCCAACGACGACCAAAGGAGCGCAAGCGCGGCTTCATTCGTGCATATGCACCCGATCTCGCTGCATTCTCCATCGATCAGAAGATGTTCCTTGAATTCCTCGACACAGCCGAGAAAGCATGTCAAGGAGCGCGATGGCTCAATGCTATTAACTTAGCATCTATTGGAACGATGTTCATGCCATCCGCTACAGGAATCGCAGTATCGATCGCTATACAGATAGCGACGGATATCGCCATTGCTGTCGATGGCACGAGAAGGTGAGTCTGCCCCCATCGTCTCCGAGATGACTGGTTCAATGCTGACGGATCTAGAACGAACAACTTCTTCGACAAGATGAACAGAGAGTTCTTCCAACCCCGTGGCCTCTTTTGTCTAGTCATGACTTGGAATTCTGAGTTGGTGAATGCGCCGTCAACGACTGTAGACTTGAGCTCCATGGTCTTCAAATCCGCGGATACAGGCTCGGACATGCTGAGCCGTCTGCGACATACGTTCAAGTCGTCCGATGGAAAGACGTACGGGAATATCTTTCCTGAAGTTGCGCCGTTGATTTTCCCTGGCCTTGACGAGCTAGCTTCGGACCAAGAAGCAGTGAAGAAGATCTCGAAGACGAAGAAGAAGATGGAATTCGTGAACAATTACTGGGACAAGCGGGCCCAAGCTCAGTTTGTAAGTTGATTTTGACTTCATCATTTGGATGGCAGGCTGACTCGCGATTCAGGCGCTCGATAACCCAGAGAGCCATTTGGTAGGCCCTAAGCCTACTTTTACCTCGCGATATGCGGACCCAGAACACCCTGCTAGTAGCGGTGATTTGCTTGCACTGGTGAGCGGGGGGCACCTTTCTAGGGAGAAGCTGCTTGGCATGAGAGGTGGCCGTTCACCCCGTGGGCGCTGGGGTTCACCTGCAGACTCAGCCAGTGCAGGCTACGGGAGAGGTGAATCTCGGTCCAACCCGCCAGCACCACATGCAGCCCACGGTCGGCCATTGGATGTGAGAGGAGCTCTTGCCGGAATGAGGAACCCTCGAGGGGGGCGTTTCGGGCAGAGAGCTTCTTCCGGAGGCGAGGAGTCGAGTGAGAACAGGCGAATGTTTGATCGACGAGCCGAGAGAGGCAGCGGCGGCCCTCTCAGCCCGATTGCAAAGCTACGGGATCAGAAAGTGCTTTACTTGGCCATTGTGAATATGCCATCGGAGGCTGAGATGGCGCACGCGCGCGAGGCGATAGGACAGGTGTAATATTACTCCACAGACAAGGAAGATGAGACATGGATGTAATATGTGCTCAAGCGAAGTATAGTCCAATTTATGAGGCCACCGATACGCGAAGCGAATTGCAATGAGATAGACTGAATTGAGGAAATTAAGAACCTCTATCACCCGCTCACTCGGCGCGTATGCTCTGAAGAAAGAAAAAATTCAAGATGGCCCGACGACCTAGCCAACGCCACCGTACAAAATGCAGAAACTCCTGAAACCGGGAATGGGCATAGAAAAAGGAATTAGAGACAAAAAAGAATAAGATTACAAACATTTATGCGGTCACTGCGCATGCTCACGGTCCTCTTTGGGGTCCTTCAGATACCCCCGCTGCACATGTCTCGTTGCGCGTCCATCGGCTTCGAGCATGAAGAGTAAATCTCTGACCTGAATACCCGCGCCCCTTTCTTGGTCTTCGCGCCATAATCCAAGGCGACGTTGGGTTTGAGATGGTGCCTGTTCTCCGGCACTGGGCTTCTCGGGCCCAGAAGTGGGAGTCGAGGGGGTTTGTCGGGAAGGGGAGGAGAATCCACTACCAGAGCCTCCAGACTTCAACCACGAGTAGGACTTCTTGGTACCGAACATACTGGTGCGGGGACCAGAGTTGCCCAGAGCCATGCGAGCTGTTTCTACAGATTGCGCATGCTGCTGAGCTTCGGTTGCCTTGGAGTCGGTCATTTTCCTTGCTTCCTTCTTGGTGATGGATTTTTTGTCGGTTCCAGGTGGCCGTTCACCAATCGGCGTCGAAGGGGCAGATCCTGTTGGGTCGACTGAGTCGGCACGGCCAGCCTCGCTGAGGATGGCATTGCTGTTGCGCTTCGCCCGCTTGGCTGCGCGTCTTTCCTCTTGGGAAGCTTCGCGGTTGATGATTGCCCGGAAACGTTCCGCGTTTGACTTTGTACCTAAATCTGTAGAAGAGTGGGAACCTGTAACTTGTCAGTGGACACGCAAATAATGATGTTACCAGCTCGGTTGCGGGCGAAGGAGGACATACGCTTCACAGGAGTCTGCAAACTCTGTGGGTTGCCCGTCGTCTGCGCAAGAGGCTGCGCAACATCTTTCCATTCTTCAGGAACCACGCCATGAGAATGGGATCGACGACTCCGGGCGAGAGTCGAGGAATAATCAATGACACCCCTGATTCGTTCCTCGGCGGAAATTGACAAAAGGTTGAGGATGTCAACTAGAGGTGCGCCTTCTTGATTGAGGATTGTCTGGCCAGTGCGTACGACAGACGAGCCATCTGGGCCAGTAACCTCAATTGGCTGTGGCCGACCAGGAACAGGATGGAACAGGCCTTCTGATGGAATGCGAACACCGAGGTCAAATCCTCGTTTTTGAAGTTTCTGTTCCAGAAGTTTGGTGATCAAGAATGGCTCCTGGATGTGGTATTGGGACCTTCTCGCTGCAACCGTGTCCTCACGGGTCGGTTCGTTCGGGTCCTTGAAAGGAGCAGGGGGATGGGAGGACGGGTCTGCATACGAGTCGTGGGAGGATGCCGTTTTGATGTGAGGCAATTCGCCGAAACTGGTCGAAGCCGAGAGGGTGCCCGCGGACACCTGAGAGTTAAATGAGGTATTGATAGGTGGCGGGTGTTGTGTTTGTGGACCTCTTTGGGGAGGTTGCGCCTGCGCAGTCTGCCCTGAAAAGCTCCGAGTGAGGAAGGCTTCCTCTTCCCTGACGTCAATTCCAGACGAGGCTAGAACGTCTGTCAGCTCAGCAGCGTCCGTTGTTTTGTCCACTGGTCGAGATGGAGGGCCCATCGTCCCGGGAGGAGCAGGTGCGGGCGTTGCAGGCGCTGGAGTCATATTCATAGTGTTCATGTTCATGGGTTGGCCGTTCATGGGTGATGGATTTTGGGGTAGCTGCATTGCGTTGAAGCTTGGCGATCCGTAAGGAGACTGAGTCTGCGATGGCGGCAAGGGAGACAGACGCGGGCGTTTAGATGGAGGAGGCGCAGCAGCTCCATTGACAGGAGATGCGATCGAGTTCGGTGAGGGAGAAGAAACGGGCGGGGAGAAAGGTTGATTTGAGAACTGCGGCGGCGGCGGCTGCTGCTGCTGCTGAGGGTGTCGAGCTTGCGCCATTGTGATAGAGAACTGACGGCGGAATTGATTCAATACTTCCACAGATGAAGTCGTCTATTGCGCAATGCTGTGGTTTTCGATATGAACGGAGGTCCACGCGTGCTCGTTGAAGTGAGCGGATTGCTCGCACCAACAACTTCCTCCAACCTTGACCATCTCAAGAGTGAATTTGAACCATAGGCGCGACACTTGAACTGTATAGAAGTCGTTCGAAACCAAAAGTGACGGCGATCGGAGAGCAGACTGGTGCTTGATGGGGTAAGGAGCTTTTGCCCAGGGTGGACGAACTCTTCCGCGGGCGCGCGACAGACACGGGCACGTGACGAGATTGACTAAGCTCCCCAATAAATCAATATGCTTCGCTTTCATTGCTCCGTTGAATCGCATTGAAAGCTCCAAGGTCCTTTCTATTGATATCCCATTCACCCATTCTTGTTGCCCATTGAGGCAAGTAATGGGCGTTGCGATCAAGCTGAACTGAGATCTTGGGCTTTTCAACCCTGCGCGACACTTCGAGTTCGACCGACCTACCGATACCTTAGCACCATTGCTGGGAGACGTGTAGCACAATGACGACTAAGCGCAAAGCCTCGGCCATGGGTACGTTGGTAGATGATGAGCCAGTGGACCCATCCGATGAACTGGCATTCTACTGTCTGGGCGGAGGCAACGAAGTCGGCCGAAGTTGTCACATCCTGGAATACAAGGGCAAGACTGTGATGGTATGTCCGGCTGGAGATTCGCAAAGGATGGAACCGGCGCTAACATTTGGTTCTAGCTTGACGCTGGTATGCACCCGGCAAAGGAAGGCTTCTCCGCGCTACCCTTCTTCGACGAATTCGACCTGAGCACAGTGGATGTTCTCCTAATCAGCCAGTACGTTCATACCCTGCCATTCCTGTTCCGCCTATATATCGGATTGTTGCGAGAGACAACCGCCTATGACCATCCACGGATGCTGGACCCTGTCTCGAGTAACATGCTTCTCCCCTGCACATATGATATATTTGAAAAGCTCAATACAATTCAATCCCATGTCCATAAGTTCTGTTCTTCTGTATCTCTCAGATCTTTGGATTTGTGTCGCTGTTCGGCGTTGCGCCCTACCTTTCTTCTGCTGGCAATCACAGATGCTGATCGCATGGTTTCTATAGTTTCCACGTCGATCATTCTTCCGCCTTACCATACGTTCTCAGCAAAACGAATTTCAAAGGCAGGGTTTTCATGACCCCGGCCACCCGAGCTATCTACAAATGGCTTATCCAGGACAATGTGCGAGTCAGCAACACATCTTCATCTTCCGACCAACGCACAACACTATACACCGAGCGTGACCACTTGTCAACACTGCCTATGATCGAGACTATCGATTTCTACACTACGCATACAATCAATGGCATCCGGATCACTCCATATCCCGCGGGCCACGTTCTCGGTGCGGCCATGTTCAAAGTGGATATCGCAGGCCTGGTCACTTTGTTCACCGGAGGTAAGTGGATTGAGATACTGGACCGAGTCGATAGATTGCCAAATTGCTAACCACTCGCTATAGACTACTCTCGCGAGGAAGACAGGCATTTGATCCCCGCCGAGGTACCAAAGGGCACCAAGATCGATGTTCTCATTACAGAGTCTACGTTCGGTATATCATCAAATCCACCTCGACTAGAACGCGAGGCTGCATTAATGAAATCGATCACAAGTGTGTTGCATCGAGGTGGCCGTGTTCTGATGCCCGTATTTGCTCTCGGTCGTGCCCAAGAGCTGCTTCTGATTCTCGATGAATACTGGGAAACCCACCCTGAGCTACAAAAGTTCCCTATTTACTACATCGGAAACATGGCTCGTCGCTGTATGGTTGTCTATCAAACATACATTGGTGCCATGAATGACAACATCAAGCGGCTTTTCCGACAGCGCATGGCCGAGGCTGAAGCCAGCGGCAACAAGAGTGTCAGTGTTGGCCCATGGGATTTCCGATTCGTTCGAAGTCTTCGTAGCTTGGAGCGATTCGACGATGTGGGTGGATGTGTGATGCTGGCCTCTCCTGGTATGTTGCAGACAGGTACGAGCCGTGAGCTGCTTGAAAGATGGGCACCCAGTGATCGTAACGGTATTGTTATGACCGGTTACAGCGTGGAGGGTACTATGGCCAAGCAGCTACTCAATGAACCTGACCAAATTCCTGCTGTGATGTCTAAGGTTTCGACTGGACATGGCCGTGGTCGTGTTCCAGGTGCCAATGACGAAGATCAGAAGGTGATGATTCCTCGCCGATGCACCGTCGACGAAGTCAGTTTTGCAGCTCACGTTGACGGCGTTGAGAACCGCACCTTTATCGAGGAAGTTGCTGCACCGGTAGTGGTAAGTGTCATGGATAACATAAATGAGAGTTCTTTACTGACTGTACTAGATCCTTGTTCATGGCGAGAAACATCAAATGATGAGATTGAAGTCTAAGCTCCTCAGTCTCAACGCCGATAAAACCGTCAAAGTGAAGGTCTACACGCCGGCAAATTGCGACGAGGTCCGCATTCCCTTCAAGAAGGACAAGATTGCTAAGGTTGTCGGCAAGCTTGCAGAGCTCGTGCCACCCCGCGACGAGGAGGACGCTCAACTGATGGCCGGAGTCTTGGTCCAGAATGGGTTTAACCTATCACTGATGGCACCTGATGACCTTCAGGAATATGCCGGCTTAACAACCACCACCATCACTTGCAAGCAACATATTACTCTCAGCTCTGCAAGTATGGATTTGATAAAATGGGCACTCGAGGGAACTTTCGGAGCCATCGAGGAGGTTGGAAGCAGCCAGGCGGTCGAGAAAACGGAGAATATCGATAGCGATGAAGATATGGACACAGATGAAACACTCAAGGAAGAGGACGCCGAAGAGGAAATTCCCTCAGATGTGACGCAAACATTCCTTGTCATGGGCTGCGTTTACCTGCGTCACCACTCACGCACCCGCGAAGTTGAACTAGAGTGGGAAGGAAACATGATGAACGACGGAGTTGCAGATGCTGTAATGGCTGTCCTGCTCACGGTCGAGAGTAGCCCAGCTTCTGTCAAGCGTAAGAAACCCTATCGTCCCACTTTAATCTTCCCAATACTTACTTTCATCCCAGAATCCGCCAAAGACAAGCACCACCACCATCACCATGACGACGAAGCGGAAGTTCCGCCTCTCCCCAATCCCCATTCCCACACATCGCCCCAAGAAAGACTCGCCCGCATGCTCATGATGCTCGAAGCTCAATTCGGCGCTGACAACATCGGACCCATTGAGCGCCCTCGTGTCCCAACCGACCTTGCCCTGGGCCCCCTGAACGACGGAGGCGAGATCAACGATGAAAGATTCTCCGATATCGAAGCAGCAGAACTGAACCGTCTCATCACAATGGGTATTCCAGTTCCTGGTATCGAGATCAAGGTCGACAAGCACGTTGCTCGCGTGTGGCTCGAAGATTTGGAAGTCGAATGTGGCAATGCTGTTCTGCGGGACCGTATTCGTGTCGTCGTGGAGCGTGCCATTGAGACGGTTGCGGGCCTGTGGGCTGAGACCTCCATCCCCCGAGATGTAGCGGCAAATGGCTCTACCAACCCCAAGGGAACGGTTGAGCTGGTCGCCAGGAAGAAAGCGGCTGCCATCGAGGGCGAGGCCTGATCTTCATGTAATTTTAAGATAGCGATAAATACCATCAACACCGTTTATTTAACTTTCACCCTTTGTTTCCGTGTGAGTTCCTTGTTTAGTCTAAAAATTGTTAAGCCTGAGAATGAGTTATATTCAAGAATGAACATTTGATCTAGAACCGAGTCTTTCATCACCTGGGCATGATGTAGAAATCCATGGATGCCCAATGGATTAGGTAGATCTTATATAGTGTTTCTAAAGCGAAGCAAAGATTTCTTCCAAAACCTTTGCCAATGTATCCACCAAAATGTCAATCTCCTCTTTAGTGACAATATATGGTGGTGCGAGCACAAGATGATCTCCCCGGATTCCATCTACAGTGCCCGAGCAGCCGTAAAGCGAGACGCTGTGCTTGGGCTCCAACCCCTTCTCTTGAATGAGGAAAGAAAGACGATCTTTAGGATCAAATGGCTCCTTGCTAGCCTTGTCCTTAACAAATTCCATCTGTAGAAATGTCAGCTTATATCAATTTCAAAGGCCATTTCCAAGAATTGCGACTTACACCCCAAAACAGTCCTTTACCACGGATATCTCCCACATGGGGGTGGCTTTCGAATCTCTTTCTCAATTGTGCTTCAAGATAAGCACCCATTGATTTGACATTCTCGAGGAGAGATTGCTCTTGGATTGTCTTTTGCACAGCATAAGCAGCAGCACATGAGATCGGGTGGCCCTGGTACGTCTGTCCGTGCCTGAATACCCCAGTACCCTTGTCCATAGTTTGAACAATAGAATCTCCAATCAAGATACCGGACACAGGGGCATAGCCACCACCCAATCCCTTACCAATGGTCTGAATATCGGGAACAACATCTTCCTGCTCCCAGGCATGAAGCGTTCCGCAACGGCCCATACCACTCATAATCTCATCAAGGATGAAGAGAGCACCGTATTTTTCGCAAACATCTTTCATTGCGCGGAAATACCCGGGTACAGCGGGAACACAGCCAAGTGCCTAGATGGAGATTAGAGGTGGTAATTAAAGTTGGATCAGGGAATCATACCGCGCCAACAACAGGCTCCGCAATGAATGCGCAAACGGTCTCGGGTCCAACGCGCTGGAACTCGGCATCCAGCTCGGCGGCAAGACGGGCCACATACTCTGCATCAGACTCACCGTCTAACTTGAATCTATAAGCATAGCAAGGGGAGACATGGGATGTGTTCTTCGAGAGCAGAGGCTCGAATGGCTGACGGCGCTGAACGTGTCCTCCAGCGGACAAAGCCCCCAGAGTGGTACCGTGGTATGAGGGCAGACGGCCAATGAAGCGATATCTCTCAGGTTGAGGGGTTGGGAGTTCCAAGAAGTATTGACGTGCCAATTTGAGCGCTGCCTCAACAGCCTCGGAGCCTGGAGATAGCTTGTTAACCTGATCTTGATCACCAAGCGTGTACTAGTCTAAAAATACCTGAGCTGACTACGAAAAGCTTCGAAAGCTTTCCACCGGTAGAGTCCACCAAGAGTTGGGCCAGATCCTCAGCAACTTGAGTGCCAAAGAATGCGGAATGGCAGTAGCTCAATTGGTCCATTTGTTCTTTGATCATGTCCGAGACTTGCTGGTTGCCATGTCCTAGACATGATACAGCAGCGCCTCCTGTCGAATCAAGGAACTTGGTTCCATCTTCAAGGAAGATATAGCTGCCTTTGCCGCCAATGGCCTTCTTTGGGATGAAGCGTGTATCCCGGTGAAGAATGGCACTCTTAGATTCTGCAATTGAGGACGTTAGATTGAGCTGTATGTTCATGTATACTGACATACCGGTCATGTTGAATTGTACAAGGTGTATGTAATGTGTAAACCAGAAAAGCGAGAATGGAAGACAGGAAATGAAGATCCTTATATAGCGATGGATCTAACATGCCCGAGGTAAAGCACTTGCGGGGCTAGTGGGCTATCCCGAAGAAGCCGAGCCTTTGATTCGCTCGGGGGTTGGAGCTAGCTTGGGGTCCAATCTGCCGTGGGGTTGCAAGTTTCTTCCGACATTCCTATCTGGTCGAATTTGGAGAAAGGATAAGGTTACATGGCGTGCGATAAACAGTGTGAGTCATATCAAAAAGATCATCCCACGGCCGTTTGAATTAATTATATGCATGATCTTCATATGTGACTGCTGGGGGTATTTGTCCAATTCATGAAGTATACACAAACACATTATTGTCAGACATACAGGCATGAAAATAGTTCCTGGACTTGATAAGGTCTTAAGAAAGTCAAATCAGCTCTCTTATATCATATATGCTTATGTGTAGGCTATACAAAAATACAAACCAAGGAAGTAGCTGCATGTAGTTGCGAAGAGTCAGTATTTGGAGTGCACCAACTGGACAGTGTCCCCACCGCCCGCACACACATTCTGCCCATTCCGCCGCTACTTGGCCACACGCTTCCCCAGACATCCCCTCCATTCCACAGCCATGTCGCATCACCCCCAAATCGAGGAAGTCTCTGACTCCGACCCTGAGGAGGTCGCCCCCGGATTCGACTCCGATGATGATCTCCCCAGCAATGCCATCATCTCCCCCGCCAACATCCCAACCAAGGCCACCCCGGCGCCTCAACCCCAACAGATGCCCATGCCGACGATGCCCGCTCCTGAACCACAGCGCGAGATCCCCAAGCACTTTCAATGCCTGTACCCCGTGTACTTCGATAAGACCCGCACCCGCGCCGAGGGCCGCAAGGTCGGCGCGGAGCTCGCAGTGGAAAACCCTCTTGCCAGAGACATTGTGGATGCAGTTCAAATGCTCGGCCTGAATGCGGGACTGGAGCCCGAAAAGCTGCATCCCAAGGACTGGGCCAACCCTGGCCGAGTGCGCGTGCAGCTGAAGAACGAAAATGGTCAATTGGTCAACAGCAAGATCAAGAACAGTACGTGGCCAGAGGTTCATTGATTGCGTGTCGGTAGAATGGAACTAATGTCATGATTTAGAACACCACCTCTACATTCTCGTCGCACAGTTCTTGAAGGCAAATCCAACCAACGAGCAATCGCCCTACCGGTTACGGATTCGTGGCTTGCCCATGCCCGAGAAGCTCCCAGAAGCCCCAGCTGCTCCACGGGGCTGGAAGATTGGCAAGATCCTGCCAATTCACTCCCCTGCTTACAGCGGCGGCGGAGTCAGTGACAACCCACTGAAGGATGCCATGGCTGAAATGCAGGGCATGCAGGGCCAGCCCGGCATGCCGCAGATGCCTGACATGGGCAACATGGCACAGATGATGAGCCAGATGGGTGGCATGGGCGGACTGGGTAATATGCTTGGTGGATTAGGCGGTATGGGTGGCATGGGTGGTATGGGCGGCGGCGAGCCCTCAGGGGCAGGCGCTGACAAGA
Organism: Penicillium sp. MA 6036; assembly: GCA_003138045.1. Taxonomy (NCBI): domain Eukaryota; kingdom Fungi; phylum Ascomycota; class Eurotiomycetes; order Eurotiales; family Aspergillaceae; genus Penicillium; species Penicillium sp. MA 6036. The sequence continues at coordinate 55,580 of QAGG01000104.1, forward strand.
GAAAGAAGGAAAAGAAGAAGGGCAGAGGATGATCTCTTTTGTTCATTTGTTCCACTTGCATTGATGGCGATGGGCGTTGCTTTTTTCTTATACTTTGATGCACTCGGGGAGGAATATTCCTTGATACCAGGACCTGCATCTGAATTGATTTGTACCTTCACCCAAAATACGTCCTATATTCAATCATCATGATACCCTGTAGTCCCCCGCTGTCTAGAGATGACGATCTTTGCTGGTCCTGACAATCGGTCGATACCCGCTATCTCTTGGGTAACCTACCAACCACCTCGGAATCACCCTGTGCAACGGCAAGGGGTCAACTAGTATACTCAGGTATGTCGAAACCGAACGCGTTCTTTATCACAACATACAACCGTGTTCAAAATCATGCGTCCTGTACTCACAGTCAGACAAGCAGGGGAGCTGTAGGTGATACACCCATACAGCGACCACGATAGTCTAACTTCTTACAGGCACAAGTCGTTGATTGCGTACTTGTCATCTATAAACATTGAAAGCACCAAAATTCTTCAAGATGAGCTGTCAGTGGGTGAAAACTTCGACGACGTGACTCGAGCCAAATACGAAGGCATTTTAGAGCGAAAGTGGACGTCTGTAATGCGACTACAGAAACGAGTAAGTCTCTTCATTCCACAGCCATGGGCATTACTTACACCTACAGATATTTGAACTGGAGGCCAAAGTCACCGATCTGGAAACTAAACTCCAATCTGTGGCAACCATTCACTCACACGAGGACGCCGTCAACTGGCTCCCAGAAGGCGAAGCAAAGCAAAAATTGCAATCCCACCAGAAGCAAGTCACTTGCGTAGCCTTCCATCCAAATCATTCAGCTCTGGCGTCCGGGTCTGAAGACTGCACCGTCAAAATCTGGGACTGGGAGCACGGCCAACTCGAAAGGTCCCTCAAGGGACACAGATTACCTGTTCTGGGGGTAGACTATGGAGGCCCCCATGAGCATACGCGATTAGCGTCCTGTTCAAGCGATCTCACAATCAAGATCTGGGATCCCAGCAATAAATATTTGAATGTGAGGACGCTATGTGGGCATGACCACTCGGTTTCCGCAGTGCGCTTTTTACCAAGTGGAAAGCTAGTGTCAGCTGGACGGGACGGAGCCATTCGAATCTGGGATGTTGTGACAGGGTATTGTCTCCGAACTATTGATTCCCAGGGAGATTGGATAAGAGATATATCTGTTTCTCTGGATGGCGGGTATGTCGTATCTGCTGGCAATGATCGAATGGCTCAAATATGGGATATCTCGTCCGGGGACGTTATGGCAAGACTTATTGGGCATTCAGGCCCGATTGAGTGCTGTGCTGTTGCACCGGAATCAAGTCATGGCCATATGGCCAAGTTAGGATCTGCGAAGCTGACCGGGAGAGATATTTTCGTGGCGACGGGGTCGAGAGACAACAATATCAAGTTATGGAATGAGAGAGGCGGGCTGATCAAGACACTTGAAGGTCATGATACTTGGGTTAGGGGTCTGGCATTCCATCCTCAAGGCAAATTTCTGATAAGCGTTGGTGATGATCGAACGATACGATGTTGGGATCTTTCGAATGAGGCACGCTTGGTGAGGACAATCGTGGGGTCATCCAGGTTTTTGACTTCTATTCGATGGGGACCGAGTATACGTTACACACAGGGAACTTCACATGTGGTCGCTGTCGGGAGTATAGATGCTAGCATCCGAATTTGGATGTAGTGATAATTAATTGTTGAAAAAGACAAACGGTGATTACCACCGTGTATATGTATACTAGCTAATCAAGGAGAGAGTCGATGATCATCCAGTTGATCGACCGGCCTGTATTCGCGAGGAGATCCCCCATTTCTGTACTGCCAAAGTCGACTGAAATCTTTCACGCGCAGTACTCGGCTAGTGCCGTTTGGTTGGAACCGCTGCAGACTCAGAGCAGCGGGAAGAAAAGCCTCGTCTCGGGCGACAGTAGGTCGATATCTCACCCTCTGCGGAGGGCCACTGTACCCATTAATTCCCGCCGTCGCCCACGGCTCGACTTCCATATCCATGAACGGGTTTGAATCAAGGACTTTCATGTCGGGACCGAGAGTGAACATGGTGCTCAAGTAGTGCATGTTGAGCAGATGGCCTGAATTCGGACGCACAAAGAGCCGACCCATATACCGATTAGGAATGTCAACAAAGTGGAGTACACCTCCAAGGGAGACGATGTCGCCAGAGTTGGCATAATGCTCAATATGACCTATTGATTGCCCAAACTGATGTACTAGATCGGAAGTTTGAACCAACTCGGGTCTTGCTAGTTTTGTCCAGCGTGGATTGTTGAAATGATTCGCTGCATTGCCGAACGTATACACTTCCAAGTGACGGAGTAGATCATGCGGCAGCTCATCCAAAAGCCAGTCGACGACAAGTCCGCCCTCGATCCCACCTTGGCTATGAAGCATCAGAACGACTTTGTCGCATTCTGGATCCAAAAGCGCTTTCTTCACTAGTGCATATGCTCTTCGGATATCGCCAGTGGCGTACGAGAAGTCTCGTTGGATCAGACATTCGATCAAATCAAACACAATACCAGCACTTGACATATCAGCACCAAACATGGAACCAGGCAAGGCTTTACTTACGTGCGATTGTGGACCCCCGTCACTTTTCGCCCAAACGTGTATGACAGCTGATCGACATTCATCTGGACCCATCGGTGCCCCGCCGCGATCCCGTTTATATACAACCAACATTCCCGATCATGCCCTGGCTGCTCAGCTAGAGGGACCTGAGAAACCAAAACTTGCTCAAAGCCATTCAAAAATACCATGACGGCCCCATAACTAAAAGCCAATCCAACAGCAGCATAGGCCAGGATCCAAAGCCCGGGAACCATGCATATCACCAGAAGCGGGAGCGAGACCAGAAAAAGAACCTGGTAAACCATGAGAAACATGTGAACTCCCACAATAAATATATTGTGGATCGATGGGTAGAATTCATCTAGAGGGTCGGTGCGACACAGGTGCAGGGGTAGGAAGATGCCTGGCAGGTACCTGATGAGGCTCACGAACAAAAGTAGGTCGCCCCATAGCAGCTTGAGCGGCGACGCAGTGTAGGGCAACGGTGTACCCTCCTCGCCCTGGCAGGTCATTGTGGGACAGAGGGTGGTGTAGCACTTGAGTGTGTCACGAAGAGGGTAAGCTGAAGCCTAGTGTTGTGTCTGTCATGTGATACCGTTTCGTGCCTTCTACATGTGATTCTACAAGTTGCTACATTCCAAGACAATTCCACGATGATCCTTGCAATATTTATTCATTGATTATGATGATACATATCTGTGGTTGGATTTACTTCTGAGACAAATGCCAGCTCCGGCCTGACAACAATGCTCGACTTCCACAAAGGATCGAAAGAATGATGATCTGATTAGTTTCTGCGTCCACCACAGAGGTTGCCAGTTGTGATAGTCATAGTTGGAACGACTTCGATATCTGCCATGGACATTGGAAGCAGCGCGCATAGGAGTGTCCTTGACCGGGGAATTTTATGGCCTTGTGTTGGGGTGTGCCTGCGACCCAGCTCGGCAGTCTGCTCAACGAGGTCAGATCAAACGCCAGGGCACAGATAAGAGTAAAACCCCTGCGTATCAAAGCTAACTTGGGATCAGAGCTGGTCGTAGGCAGTCCTGATGTTAGAACAGCTGAAAGACGCATTTGATATGGCTAACTGTGTCGAAGACAAGGGTGATTTGAACTCCCTGTTTCTCACTCGTCAGCGGGCAATGAACTTGAATGAGTGTCGCAACCCAATCCACACTCGTCATATTGGGGAGAGCGATCTTGAGACAAATGAGACTTATGGGATGAATCAAGATAACATACCGTCATTGAACTAAACACCCCATCTCGGTCGGTCGGTCATGCGGAACACGTAATTTCGATCAAGTTTATGGCCATAATTGATAATTTGGTCCCTATGCCACATCACAATGGTCTTCGCGATAGCGGCAATTGAAGTGTCCGCGGCGTTGAAGTGACTCGGGACGCGGAACGACATACACCACTTGTGATCGTGATGAACGGGGGTGGGCGTGATGATACCATTTCCGGCGGTGATTTTGGCTGCCACGACAAGCATCAAGTCTGCATCGTTGTGGACGCGGTCAGCCCAATCGAGGAAGACGGTGGCGTATTGGAGTGGGATGACGGGGTGGAGCTCTTCGAGGATGTTGCGGCCCTTGCGGGTGAAAAAGAGTCCGCGACAGTATTTCATGGGAACCTTTCCAGGTGGGGGTGGCGTTGGCTTCGAGAAAAAGTAGCCCATGGTGAATGTCAAGTTTGGAAGTGTGAGATTGGAAGGAGGTCGAGTCTGCTCTTATATGGCAGGAAGCGTTGCATGCGTTGGTGGAGCTTGAGCATGGTAGGGAACAATGGTGATGGAGACTGGTGAAGCTATATTGAACTATTCTTGAAGTGAATAGGCGGCCTCTTTGTTTTATTGAATGTGGTTGAGAATGGAGATATTGGAGATCCTCAATGGGCTTTGTTTGGGCCAATGATATGATGAATGGCACTAGCTTCTCAGACTAAATGGCATGTGACGAAGGGAAGAAACAATCCCATTGTCTCTGAGGTCTCATGGAAATCATCTGAAGTCGACCTCTGTGCGAAGCGACTGGCGTATATAAAGGAGGCCACCCTGGACAACGAATTCCCGATTTGGAAGTACACAGTTTGCATACATTCGCAACAAGCCAACTCAAAATACACACATACACATACAAACACACAGACACACAGCATTGATATCTACTAGCCATTGCTAGCTTATATTGAAACTTGACAGATATTGATATTCTACCTTGCTACACACCGTTGCACCTACCTATACCCTTACTCAGTACAACATGGGTAAAGACAGCGAGCGGAGGAGTCTGAGTAGTAGCTTGAGGGAACACATCTTCCCAAGCAGTGACCCCCCGTGGGTGGACGAGTTGCGAAAGGATGAATTGAAAAAGCTGACCGAGATATTTCACCTAGGCAAGGCCGGTTCAAGAAATACTGAGGAGATCAGGCGTCTTATCAAAGAACTGCCCAAAGCCATGCGCCGTGAGCGCATGTCCCGAACGAACGACCAGCTGTGCGACGCACACCAAGGCCTCAACTATGATCTTGCGTATGATTTGTATCGCCTTGTGCAGCGCGAAGTCTCCAACCATCTCTCCAAATACGAGAGATACCCAGAGCTACAGAAGCCCATCGACGTAGTCATCATTAAGAGACTGCAAGTCATACGGGGAATGTGGATCAAGTATGACAAGCGAGAGGCGGAGTTCGAAACCTCGTGGCGGTTCGAAGGCAGTCGTTGCTGTGGGTGCATGGTGGGCAGAGTAGCGACAGACAGAGATGCACTGCGCAACCTGCGCATTGCACTACTGGCTCGCACTCAGACTCGGAAACACCATGTGCCACGCCGACTGATGAGTTTCGTCGATGGCTGTATCAATCGGTTCCCGGATGATCTGACCGAGATGTACGACACGTCCAGCCAATTTGGGTATATCATGAAAGCGACACGTAGAGCTTGTACCAAGAGATTGTACGTGGAAGAGGGAATTAGACCGCATCAACCGAAATCACGGTACCACCGTGACCCAAACGCCAGTAGCAGCGACAGACCACGAAATGAAGCTCGGAGCGGATCTGAGTCGTCGAGTTCGAGCAAGCGGCCTGCACAAGGCCCGCGGTCGATCCACGAGCCTCATCCCGCAGACAGGTTGGTACCGGAACCCCTGAGGCCAAGATCCAATTCTCGTACTGACACTGATGAAGGGCGCAGCGGGAGCCAGACGGGCTCGAAGAAGAGCATGGATTCTTCGAATTCTTCGCACCTTCGGAAATTCGTTCTAAACAGCCAAGCGAGTGCAGCGTCGGATAATGGGTCGGAGAAGGCGGCAAGACTCACGGAATTTATTGGACGAAGGATCGATAGCCTACAAGACAGCTATTATCCACCGGGTGGAGAGTCATCGAGCAGACCCAGCGCTGCTTCGGGGGCGGTTGATGCTGTTGATGAGATGACTGACATGTATCGCAATATGGGGACGAACCCGTACCGAGACTACCACTTGGATGATTCCGACGAAGAGGAAGAGAGCGATGACGAGGAAGAAGGACCAAACCATGCACATTCACCTGCGAACCTGGCGGCCGCGATGGACACATGGAGCGTGCTTGGTCACAAGGGAGATGATTGATTTATCAAATGCCGTTCTCGGTTTGATTGTGTGTCTGTTGAGTGATCTGCTTTCCGTCAATTTTTTGTTGTTTTTTTGCTTGTCTTTCCAGTTTCTTGATCATTCGATTCTTGAGGCAGCCATGCAACATTACCTGCCTGTTCTTGGTGTGGGTGATCAATTTCCCACCCATGCCAGAACTCAGCCCATAGTACGGAGTACACTTTTAATAAATAGTTAACAATGAATGCGTTGAATAGAACCACAGTTTGTAGGTGTAAGAATGAATAAACATTATTGACAGTAGGTCATGGAGCAAACCATGTACAAAGCGATGACAGGCACATAGTGGAGTATTAATACACTGGGCTCCTTGTCCCATATACAAAAAAAATGACGGCAAGCCCCAAAGTCTGCCGGAGACGGCCAGCAGCTCCAGGGACGGGTATGATGCATAAACAGATGGGCGCATTTTCAGGTTCGTTTCATTAGGGCTTCAGTTATGGAGCACGCTTCCAGGGACCCCATGACTCGGGCCCTTGAGACTGTCAACCGTCTTTCGACGCAGTCGGGTGCGTGCAGCAGGTCCATCTGTAGAAACAATCCGCTCAGGCGCTCGTTCTTCTGTCACAATCACAGCCGGGACGACTTCGGGTGCCTTGGCGGCGTCGAGGTCCACTTGTTTCTGTGCAGTTGCACGGGCACGTTCGTAACGCTGTGTAGCATCGCCAGTCCATTGAGTGCCGAGTAGACGATCCCAGAAGATGAAGAAGGGCTGAGAGAAATTAGTTTTGATGCCCCAGCTCTGGTGGTGGATGTCGTGGTAGGCGGCGTTGTTTGAGGTGAAATGCTGCAGCGGATCCCAGGGAAATTCGTAGCCACAGTGATCGTCGACTGTTTTGATAGTCGAAATTGTGAAGAACCACATGGCTTGACGGGTGGTCATTCCAGAGACCAAAAATCCAATTCCAGTTCCGGCAGTGTCCAACAGGAATCCCTCAAAGGGGTGGTTGTAAAGGGCACCAAATGCGTAGGGAACATAAAGACGGTGGTGGCGGGAATGGAATGTCACTGGGTGATGGTCAGAATCAAAATATTCCGTCAAGGTCAAGGTCAACATACCGTAGAGCCATCGGTTGAGATGCATAGCTCTGTGGAGGAAGTATTGCCAAGTATCGACGATGCAGATCGCCAAAATGAACTGCAATGTGGGCACCAGGTACCAGTAGATAAGGCCTGCGAATGTGAGTTCCCAGCTAGCGAAAGCGGGCACCACAGTCTTCACGCCGGTATTCAAAACCAGAGACTGGGTCAATCCAGGGTACGAGCCACCGGCGATAGCGCCGGCCAACATTGTGTAGCCGCTCTGAGAGACGGATTTCGCGAGGCCCGCAGCGTCAACTCCGACAAGAGCCAATAGCGACGGAATGGCCTTTTGGAGTATGCGTAGGCGCTGGGCCCAGACGGCGACATCGTATTCCTCGCGCCCCACGGTCTCTTCGGAATCAAACCACAAGAAAGCCAAGCCGGCCACGGTCTGGATCACCTGCTGCAGCACGACATCGCGGACCACTTCCCACCGGGTGACTTTGTTTCTCTTGAGAACCTCCGCCGGGGTGTGGAGGCGGTACTGGACAAAGTAATCGTTGACATCCAGATAGTGGTAGATCATGGACAGGCCCCAGTACGCGACGATCGGCAGAATCAGTGTGAGGATGTTATCGGGCACGGCGGCAATGAGGTCCTGCCGCGTTCTCAAAGTGTAAGTCGGGAGCGGAGGGAGATCGAACGCGACGGATGCGTTGACGGCCATGATGGCAGATAGGGGGGAGGTTGTTGATTAGGAACGCTAAAGATGTAGGAAGTGGAATATTATAAGGCTCGGAGTATCAAAGGAGAGAATCGAGAGAGCAGATCATAAGAAAAGAGAATGTACGCTTGCAACTGCCACGCCGAGTCCGGAAGCTGACGGGTAGCAGGCGCGACGGGGGATTAGGTACGGTCCGCCAAGAACCTTTCGGTGCGGGTTACAAGGAAGAAAACCGGATCTGATAATGATGAAGGAAAGGATATGAAGATTGAAGATTGAAGATTCCACGATAACCCAAATCAGGAGATAATGGACCCGGAGATGGCGGCCCAGGTGGCGTGGTCAAGATTAACGTACCGTATTTTGGAGGCATTTGTGCTGACAAGAGCCTCCAATACGGTATTGTATGGTATTCCCTCACGAAACTTCATTCCTGCCTTAGGCATTAAGATCTAATGGAATTCACCAATCAGAGGACTCGAATATTGAGTATGTGCAATGTACGGAGTACTCCGTACATACTCATGAATTTCCGAAATTGACTTGGGTTGAAATTCCAGATCGGAGCAATGTGTAAGAGAGGCGACTAGTTTTGTCTCAGAAAAGAAATTGCTCCGGAGAAGTATTAGCACTCGAAGTCTTGTCTTTGAACGCTCTAGCCTGCGGGAGAGCAAACAAAGCAAACCCCCCCCCTCCCTCTCTCCGGTCCACGGGTCCGTCCCCCACTTGGATAAAATCTAAGAAAATCTCTCTATTTTTTTTTCTTCCTTTCTTTCTCCAGCCTGCCATCCTTCTTTTTTTCTATTCCCAATACCCCCAATCCCTTCAAAATGATTATCTACACTGTAAGTGTTTCGCTGTCACTCAACCTGTGTTCTCGTGACACAAGCCACTGGCCACGCCCCTCAATCTCATACAATGGGAAATCATGAATTGAATCTGACCATGTCGATTAGGACGCTTTCACCGGTGACGAGCTTGTCGCCGACACCTTCGACCTTAAGCCCAACCCTGACCACCCCGTCCTCTGGGAGTGCGACTGCCGCAAGTACAGCAAGCGCGTCGGTGGCGATGACATCCAGCTTGAGGGTGCCAACCCCTCCGCTGAGGATGCCGAGGAGGACTCCGGCGAGCACGAGATGAAGATGGTCCACGACATTGAGGACCAGTTCCGTCTCCAGTGGTTGCAGGACAGCCCTCCTTCCAAGCCTCTTTTCAAGAGCAACCTCAAGAGTACGTTCATCGTTTCCGTATTGTGCCCCCCCGCAACAACCATATTGTCCCTGGGGAACTTTCACAATCGCATCGGGCCCATCTTGCCATGAATTATCACTTTCGTTACTAACTTGTTTGTGTCTAGACTACCTCAAGAAGCTCAACGAATACCTCGTCGCGAACGCCACCCCAGAGGAACAGAAGGAGTTCAAGGACGGCGCTGCCAAGGCCATGAAGTACCTCGTTGACATGCACGGAGACCTTGACTTCATGGTCGGTGAGGGTGCCGAGGCCCACTCTGGACAGTCCGTCGACCCTTCTCTTCATTCTTGGAATAGCAACTGACTTTTGATTCTTTTAGGTACGTCCTGATCAACTTCCGCGAGGATGGTGTCACCCCTTACGCCATTGTGTGGAAGCACGGTCTCAAGCAGACCAAGGTCTAAGCATTTTCGCAAAACCTCATACGATGCGCTCAAAAAGTGGCAAGATACATTTTACACGCAGGATACATTTGCACGGAGACTTGTCATATCTAATTTTGGCTCTTGTAAAATTCTGCTCTTGCTACCGGTTCTTTTGATCGTCAAGACTTACGCTTCATGAATACATTGCCACCTTGCACCTTGCACATTAATAGCTATCCTGGTATTTGAACTTTGCAATGTGCGCGTTCTCGAAAATTAGATACACGCCGTGCTGGCACATTCCAAGGTTGGTCGAAACAAAAAAGGTATTCTCGAAGGTTGAGGGACCGCCGTATAGGGCTTTTACATGGGGAATGGGACTTTAGAGCGTTGAGACATTGCAATATTCGGGTCTCGGCCCTGGAAGTCCCGCCCAAGTTTACGGGTGTCAACTGGTCAACTGGTTGTTGTCAGGATGAGATAATGCTGGCCTTAATTTGACTCTTCGGCAGCCATGGGGACTTGCGCTTTTCTCAACACCACATGAAACCCCATCAACCACAGGCTTTCCAAATACCGTTAACTAAAATGTCGCTGACCGCAAATAAAACAGCACCGACCGTCAAAACCCGATTTCTGGTGCTATCCGACACACACGGGCTGGACACTACCCCGGAAATTGTTTCGCGCCAATACGCAGATGTAGCGCTTCACTGCGGGGATCTCACGACGGAATCAAAAATAGACGAGTTCAAGGCCTCTATCCGTCTCCTGCAGGCCGTGAACGCTCCACTAAAGCTAGTAATTGCCGGCAACCACGATTTCACCATGGACATGCCGATTTTCCAGAAAAAGGTGGCGGAAGCTGGGCCCCTGGAACCCGAGCTAGTTCGACGGACTTATGGATGCCATGGAGAGGCCCGAAAACTGTTCAATGACCAACGAAACACAGGCATTATTTTTTTGGATGAGGGGTCTCATTCTTTCCGCTTAAACAACGGGGCTCGATTGAATGTCTATGCGAGTCCTTTCACGCCATCACTTGGCGATTGGGGTTTCCAGTACCACCCAGACGACGGACATAATTTCCACATCGCCAACGCCGATCTTGTGATGACCCATGGTCCACCCAAAGGTATCTTGGATTACACAAACTCTGGAGATCGTGCTGGATGTTCTTATCTTTTCGAGGCTATAGCCCAAGCCCGACCCCGACCACTGATGCATTGCTTTGGTCATATCCACGAGGGCTGGGGTGCAAAACTCGTAAAGTGGCGAAATCAAAACAGCATAAACCCCTCTCACCTGACAGATATTGACAACGGAAACTCCTGTCTCATATCTAGGCTTGCCAATATCAAGGGTAAGGGCAAGGTAACAAGTCTATGTTCCACAAGTCATTGCTCTGGGGATCCGCGTCCGCTGCAGCGGGATGCTGATACACTATTTATCAATGCCTCTATGCAAGGTTCTGAGGATCTCTGGATACAACCATCTTGGCTTGTGGAACTTGAGCTCCCAGCAGCGTCTTGGGCCCTGGAAAATGTCGATCGTCCTCACACAGGTCCATAACTTTGGTTCTAGTTATCGAACTGTTCATCCCTACAATATACGAAGGTGTATAGCGTGTAAGGGGTCAAAACTATTTTTGATATCTGATGATACCTTAGGACACCTGATTATAGACCGCTTTTCAGATCGCTCTATACTAAATATTGTTATCGGCGCAATCTATAAGCTAACTGCAACGTTATATTAGAAGATAGGAGGAAAGAAGCCCTGTGTACGTTGTCTATGGTATAATGTGTATTGTTAACTCTGTGAGATTTTACTTTATATCTTAGTTTGAAAACTGGTTTAAGCTGTTTGGGAACGAGAATATAACTTTTTCTCTCAAAATTAATATTATAAGGATTAATATAATTCTAAGGTAGATCTATAAGCTACTTAATATCTAGTATCTAGTATAAATAGGATATACTTAGTAACGATAGTAAAGCTATTTAACCTAGATTTCTGAAAATTCGCTTATAGACCTTATATTTTAATACTATGTAATAATGTTAACGGTAACATTGCCACCTCGGGAAGTGATCGGCTCCCGGATTCCAGGGTGAGTTAGTCACCCCGCCGCCCTAAGCTGCCCACTGAGCGACCCTAAGCTGCTCAGTGAGCAACCTAATCACTTATCCCGGTGCTCTCCCCTAATCAGCCCCTTCACCCTCTATCTTACCTTCTAGCTTTCGCCTGCTCCGATAGTAACTGTACTTCCTACTAGTATTCCTAGAAGTTCTAGTCTAGAGATAATATATTCCCATATTAGTATAGTAACTTACTATCTTCTTCGAACTTCTTATCAGTTAACTTAATCTTTTTAGCTTGTATAAGATATTTAGTATTACATCGCCTCTATATCCTTTTATATATTCTCTTACTAATATTACTAATACTACTTAGTAAACAAACTATAAAAATTTATTATTATTTTTATTTCTTTATATACTATATTAATTTAATCCTAGAAATAATATTTACACTAATCTTTAAGTAACCTTTTTTTATATAGTATACTTAAACTTTAAATAACTCGCTGTATTATATAACACAACTTAACGATATTAGTTAATAGATCTATTTTAGTTTTAAACTAGATAATTACTACTAAATAAATTAAGCTAGTATTTTTAAAAACCCTTTTCTATAACTAATCTCTTATAATTAGAAATAGCTTTACAATTAGCTATAGCGAATATTAAAATCTTATTAATAGATCTAGAATCTATATTAGTTCTATTAATAATTTACTATTTTATTTTATAAGCTAATTAAAACGATAAATTAAAATAAATAAATAATCTAGCTAGTAATATATAAAATACAAACTATACAAACTATAAATTCCAGCTTTCTAGACCACAACAGCCTACTAACTCTTATAAAAAAAAACTTCTCTTTTAAAAGATTCGTTTTTTTTATTTAATCTCTTTTATCTAGTTTTATATAAAAACAAAATGTTACTTACTATTTCCTTAATTTACTACCTCTTTCTATTTTTTCTTTTTAGATATCTTATAGTATATTACTTTTTATAAATAACTTTATCTACATTAAACATTACCTTAAACAATAACTTTAATCCTAATAATTAAATTAAAAAACTAGATTATAAGAAGTTCTATTATTATCTAGTTTAGTCATAATACTAGTATTATCTTAAACTTACTAAAAAGCTTTTTAAAATATAAGTAAAAGCTATAATTTAAGAATATAGCTTATCATCTTTCCTATTAAATCTTAACTTAATTTTTTCTATATAATCTTTTTTAAAACTTTATTATTTATTAAATAGTCTATATATCTAAATCTAAAAAACTATAGCTAATTATACTAAAAAGAATTATTAAAAGACTAAAAAAAGAGGTTATATCTAAAGTTAGGGATAATAAATCTTATATTAAATAATTAATAGTTAAATCATATAAAGATATAATTATTTCTAATCCTTATTATTAGAATACTACTAGTATTTTATAAATCTGTAATTATTTTATTAAATATCTATATAAGTTTAACTAAATAGAATACTCTAATATTCTTTATTTTACCTTTTATCTTTTAATTAATAAAAAATTATTAAAATTAATTATTAAAAATAAAAAATATAGATTTCTTAAAGTAATTAATAGGTGATATAACCCCAAAAAGAAATATAATATTATTTCTTACTACAGATTTATAAAGATATAATTTATTATCTTATAGAATCTCTATTTAGATTTTAATTAGAATCCTATATATATAGTATATCTAGATTTCCCTAATAGATAGATTCCAGTTTACAATAGCAGCTATAAAATAATTTAAGATAAAGATAGAAATAAATATATATAACGCCTTAAGAGATCAGCAAAATAAGAACAAAGAATAAAAATATTAATAAAAAATAAATTTTAAATCTAATTATCTAATTTAGAAGTAGAGAGTATATATATCTCTAATACTTTATAAAAAGTATTTGTATTTTCGATATTTTAAATTACTAAGGGTATTCACACTTCTAGACTATAAATTAATAATAGTATATATGTTTTCTAATACAATAAATATATACACCTTAATTACTTTATTCTTTCTTAAAATAAAGAGCGCTTACATCCTAGAGCTATCCTTTCTATATATATACTGTCAGGACCCCTAACCATACTTAGGCATCCAAATATTACTAGCGTCTAAAACTACTAAAGCCTGTCTATCTAAGCAAAACTACAGGCTCGCTTACATTTTATATAAACTTATCTAGATATCTACCTAGATATATATATCCCCTAGAGGGGATATCCCTACTAGTAGATAGTAATTAGCTTAACTATATACTATATATAAAGTATCTTATCCTTATTACTCTTATTTATTATATTTATTATATATAACCGCTAGTAGATAGTCCTTATATATATACTAATTCAATTATTTTTTAAATTAAAGAAATATATTAAATTTCTTCTTACTTTTATACTACAGTATAGTGTAAACTATATAATAACTTAATAGGAATTTTTAGTAATTTAATTTCAGAAAATTATTTAATCTTAAGATAACTTCAATTAATAAAACTATATACTTCTATTAAAGAAAAAGTAGTATAATTATACTAGTTCTATATATACGTATTACTACTACATCTTAGTATAACCGTATAATATTCTAGTATATATAGGTTATAGCGGTAATTACTTATTACCTACTAATCCTTATTTAAATCCTACCAGAATTCACCATTCCAGTAAATTCCATCAATTTCCTACTAAAAAGTATAAATAAAATCTATTTTCCAATAAAAAACAGTATATAATATACATTTTTCATATATTTAAATCACTATTCTATCTCTTTATCCTTACTTAAGTAGTTTATTAAAAATTTTACATACTAAGCAAATATCTACCTATTCAATATATAGAAAGATTACAAGATAATAGAGAGAGGGACAACCATTTAAATATTAAGAACCAATCTTAATAGCTCTATAAGACAGACAATTTATTATCTTTATCTAAAGCGGCTATAAACAGACTGAAGGATACTAAACATCACGTTATCACTAATCAATTACCCTAAGTATACTAAGCGAAAAGTAAGCAGATCACTAAGCACTCAGAGCTACTCAGTGATCAAAAGTACATTATACGCACGTGGTGTTATAATAACTAAGATTTTAGTAAAAAGGGAGCTTAAACCGGCGTCCAAGATAGCTATTTACGGCAGCCGATTTACCGTCGATTAGCGTTGTGGTGTAATTTGTGGGATATTCTGGGGAACTAAAACACAAAAGGTACAGAACTCAGAACGAAATGCAGGGCAGTATTGCTGAAAGAACTAGCATGGGTATGGTTTTCAACGCAAAGCAAGAACAAAACAACGCAGAGAGGATAAATCATTTGACGCTCCCGAGGTTGGCTTTGAAAGCAGAAAGCAGGACTTGAATGGGAGTCTTGTAAATGGTGGGTATACAAGGCTTTTCAACTTATTTGAGAATCTGCATCATAGACGCAGAGCTCGTAAAGTGCCTTGACCTCATATCGCCACTCATCTTCAGGTAATTTCGCAATACCATCTTGGATTTTTTGGGATAACTCGTGGTACCGAACGTACTGTCTGAATTCATACCAAACCAAACGATTGCAACGACGTATGAATGAATGAGCAATCCAGTCTTGATGTGTAAACGACTTGAGAATATTGAATTGTTGTCGTCCAATTTCGGCAAGGAAGGGTCTGGATTCAGGGCTTGATTCAAGCTCCGTGCGAATGTCATTCATCTCCATGATCCATTTTACTAGATCAAGATCTTCCACTGTGTTGCTCATCTGGATGATACTAGCAACATGGTACAAGATATCGGAGGCGGAGCGGGGTTCGTTGCCCTCATTTTTGTCGCAGTGTTGCACGATGGCCTGACTGTGTGATATTCCCTGTGACATGTTGCCAAATCCTTAGAAAGCAAATACTATGTCTTGGTTAGTCCGGTGGGTGTGGCTGTGTGGAATCAGTAGGCGAATTGTCGAAAGTGTGGTGTCAATGTTTGAGAGTGTTGAGATATTGCTCGTTCTGCTGGTAATTAGGGTTCAAAGCACTGGGTGTCATTTTCTGTCAGATAGAAGTTTTCATCATCGAAAGTTAAATCTTACCTCTGTTCTTGTTAGTAAGTTGAATCAGTGATTTGAATCCGCGATCTGTAATTGGCATGGGAGAATGATCGGAGGTTAATATTAGATTGTCAGTGAGGGGATGGTTTGATGATGAATGAGCCGAAGAGCAAAAGGATCGAGGTGAAGATCGGACGATGATTTGAATTGAAGAATGTAGTAAGCAGGGTAATAAGACTGAGTCCTTAGCCAGGTGTGTGCGGATGGTGAGGTGTAATTGGCCCGAGAGAATGATCAGAGATGAAGATCAGATTGTCAGCGAAGGAGTGAGTCGATGATGAATGAACCGAAAAGCAGATTGAGTGAGGCGAGGCGAAGAGCGGAAGGTAATTTGAATTGAAGAAGGCAGTGAGCAAGGTGATAAGACTGGGTGCGTAGCCAGGTGCATGGGGATGGTGAGATGAGTCGAAGAATGAGTTTTGGAAGTGAGTTTGCCCAAGTTGTTGGTTTGGTTGATAAATAGAAAGAGCGAGGTCCACAGGCGAAGACTGGAAGTATTGTTTGGTCTGTAAAGGCATATGTTTCGATGAGGAGGAGAATATAAGAAGGTATGTGGTAGTCAGAAAAGAAAAAATCGATAATATAGTGTCGAGTGATGCTGCCGCGCAAGCTATTGTGGAAGGTTGCAAGGGCATGGTATATATGGATCCTAGACATTTCAGATGTGCACTTTGAAATACAATCGTTAGGAATAGATCTGAATTGGCTTTGATGAATGGGCGGCCAGAGGCCTGTTTTAACGCAGGACAATATTGCCGGTAGGTATTATTAGCATGGGCACGGTGTTTATGCGCAAAGACAACCATAAAGCAACGAGAAGAGGACAAATTATCTGTTTCGAAACTTTGAACGCAATACTTGAATGGGTCCATGGTGGATATTCAAATCTTGGAAGCCATTTAATCCTCTTTGCTCTCGAGATCATAGAGGCAGATATTGTAAAGCTTTTCGACGGTGTCTGGGTACTCATCTTGAGGTAAAAGTGCGACATCTTTTCGGATTCGGTGGGACAACTCATGGCACCGAGCGGGGTCACTTTTGCGATGCCTCTCCTATGTTTTGGGTCAGTGGGTTGCTTTGTGGTGATCATATTGTGTCGTGCGGTGGCGGTAGATGAAAGGGGTGACTTTGTGGGTGTCGATTCGATGTCGAATCTGCGTAGCCTCCGCCTCTTGTGTAAGTGAATTGGTTCTTCCGAAAGAGACCGCGTGTCGTTGTTCAGCCAACTGCCTCGTTGTATCTCAAGCCCTAGATAGTCTATCTCAGGATCGATTTCTGACTCGGGTTGGAATTCTGACTCGGATTCGGATTCTGATTCGGGATGCTCTTGTGTGGATTCGGACGTAGGCATGGAAATCATCCCAGGCATGAGGTTCATAGTTTAGGAATGGATAAACAACCCGATATTCCCTTGAGACCGTCCTGAGAATATCAAGTTTTTCCTGATTCACTTCCGCGAGGAAAGGTCCGTGACCAGAATCGAGTGAAGTTGTCTTTAGACCCAGAGGCCAGAATGTGGCCCAG
Organism: Penicillium sp. MA 6036; assembly: GCA_003138045.1. NCBI lineage: Eukaryota > Fungi > Ascomycota > Eurotiomycetes > Eurotiales > Aspergillaceae > Penicillium > Penicillium sp. MA 6036. The sequence continues at coordinate 72,978 of QAGG01000104.1, forward strand.
TGGGTGCCAGTCTAATGACCAAATTGTAGCTCCGTGTGCATATTGAACCCGATGGGCGGGGTAAATGACTTGCGGTGGAGTATTGGCCGGGTCTGGGCTAGGGGTTCTCTCGAGTTTTATGCGAATTGCACACATCTCCATGATGCATATTGCTAGATTCTGTTAGTCTGCTGTCACACTAAGACCGAGGACAAGCGCAAACGAACTCGAGGTATGGGACGCGGACCTAGACTTGTTGTCGGAATCACCATCGCCCGGATGCAAGATGAACGGATTGGAGGATGTCTCTGATGACATGTTGGGACAAAGACTCGGATGATAAAGATTATGGGTTGTATGGATGTTGCTTTTATGCTTGATAGGCAATCTCACTGATAATCTGAGTTAGTAATGTGTGATTGACATCTGGGAATGAGAGAATGATACGTGATACCTCAAGAGCAGATTGTCAGTGACCTCGGAAGGTCGCCGGGGTGTACGCTGCGGCTATTCTTATCGAAAATAAGGCCCAGAAGTAAGGAATACCATCCATTAGGGAGAAAGAAGAAGGAAGAAGAAGCAAGTGTTGGAAAAACAATCAACTGCCCCTCATGCAGCCTGAGGCATAGGACTTCGCACCTGCCAGGCTGCGGACCCCACTGTACTACAGTGAACTGGTGCTGGATGATATTGCTGCTCCAGCCTCTCCAAGGTCGTTGGTTCCACCTCTCAAATTTCACAGCAGTCATCTCTAATAGCAATGAGAAATGTCAGAACTGGCAAAAGCTTCTGATATTAGAAGGTCCAAAGACTAAGAAACTAGTTATGGAGATAAGAAGCTATGTAGCAAGCCAGCAAAGCAAGAGATATGGCAGGTGATGCGAACAAAGCAAGTAAAGCAAATGTAGCAAACACATCAACGCATCACAAGAAACAAAGTCCCACAATTTGTGAATGGCAAGGCGAATAACTTTCTAACAAACCAGATAAAGATAGAAACAAAAGAGAGTATCAATAGCCCTTAGCCCAGAATCTGCGTCGTCTTCAAAGTTACTGCTTTCTTGATTGTGCAGCAGTGATCAAACCCTCTTTCAACACGGACATCATTTCAATACAGGTCTTTTTCGATGAATCTGACATGATATAAAAGAAAACCAAAGCATGCTTAAAATACTGCAAGAAGAAGCCCCTCAATAGCCCTTACGTATCAAACCTTCCCTAGTCAATGAACCAGAAAAAACCTGAATCACCCCCTCGTCGTCCATCATATCCCCAAAGAAGTCACATTTCCCTGTCGCGCAACAATAAAAGATTGATCGTATGGGTCTCCTACCCTTCTTGCATGATATCCCACGTCTGCTTAATTGCATGCCCCCATTGCAAAAGCATGTTGGATTATCCTCTAGTACACCTCGCATATCTCCGAAGCAGGAAAACATCCCGCAGTGAGAGCACTTATAATATGGACGATTGCCATTGCCGTTTTGATTTAGAGGATTCACATGGTGAAGTTGAGTGCTTAATTCACATTTGCGGCAGTTCGGAGGGTTTTGGATGGCAGGATGCCGCTTCTCGGGGTCCGTGGAGTCCGGATCTTCGTACTTCATCCTTGTAGTTGTACTAGTAGTATACTAGTATGGGTAACGATCTTGAATAGTGGAGTTGAGAATGATCTCTGATTGCTAGAGAAGCAAAATGGGTTGCTTCCTCCTTTGATTCTTAAAAATCCCCCTCTTTTCGCAACCATGTTTACTACTCGATGACGGCTTTCTTCCATCACCCGTCACTAATCGATTCTAAGGTCAATCTAATAAAAAGGGTGTGAAAGGAGGTGCCAATATATTTCAAGAGACGATTCCAAATTGCTTCTAGCATATAAGAAGGTCTAATTTAACAAAGAAATCGAGGAAGATAAGAAGAAGTAAGAAAGCTATAAAACCGACAGCAAGCAAGTCATAAATACCTTGTACTCCTGGCCCCAGGAGGTTGATGATGGCTCTCTTCCGTCACTAACCGATTCTTAAGTCTCAATACAATTGACATAACTAATTACATTTACCTACATACTCCTATAATCTATAAGCAATAATTAGTCTTTGCTTACGCGCGGCACCGCATCTAGTATACATTAGAGCCAGAGAATATGGGTAGAGATGGAGCAAAAAGGAAACCATGCAATAGGCGTGGCCCAATTCTTGGAGCGCGGGGCTCCTTGGGTCGACGGGTTTGACTTGAGATTACTCCAAGGCACGTTGTGCCCAGGTGGACTGGAGTGTGATTGTCTCTGAATTCATCCATCGATCTCCGGGACATAGTCTCATCTTACAAACTTGCAACTTGTCCTGTCGGTCCTATCTATCACCAAATTTTCAGAATATTACCTTACTTTTGGTCTCTCTTCGTTCTTGGACGGACATGAAGTCAATTATGTGACATCAATTTCTAATTCATAACTCCAAGTATAGACTCTATATTCCCAATGAAATTCTTGGCAACTAGAAGTATATGGGGACACAATCATGGGCTATCGCCCATTCATGAGAGCTTATGCCAGGTAGAAGTCTTCGAAAGGAGATGAAAAGTTGATTCGGTCCAAGGTTCCACTTTGTGATGTTCACTTCGGAAACATTAGGCGGAATACCATTTCTCGGGCGAAAGACTCCAGCATCACATATACGAGCCTGCTCAGGAATGATCGCCAGAAACTCCAGGGCATGGCCACCATCATCATCAAAATGTGCATTATTCAAGGCTTCAGAGGCGCCATTTGAGCCAGAAGATTGAAATATCTGAGCACTGTAGTGTTCCTCGAGTTTCATGAGGTTCTCGGTTAAAGCAATGCTCGGTATGCATTTATAGAACCCCTGGACAGGAGGCGATCGCTTTAAGAGATGCAGTGCTCTTCGCCTCAAAGCTGGATGGCGACATTTCAGCGCAGTCAGATAGAGCGGAAGTCCAACTCCCATTTCAAAGGTAAATGGTGGTGGTGCTCCATCTGGCTTGGCCAGTGCATCTAGGATCAGACTAGACTGGTTCACGATTGTCTGGAATTTGTCCATATGGGAATCATACACAGATTGGTGTAGTGTCAGACAAGTAGCAACGAGAACAAATGCTGCTGCATGATATGTAAGGAGGATTGGTTCTGTCCCACCGGTCTGCGTACTATCAGCGCTAGGAATCTTGTACTGCAGCGTTTGACAAAGTGCAGTATATTCATGAAGCCAGTGCTTAAGTTCAGAGATGAGGTTTTGTTGCCTGGTATAGAATTGTTGGTTCACATTTGATTCATCGCCCACGGCTTCCAAATGCAATCCCGCATCACGGTCAAAGACCATGCACTCGGCCGCCAACATAGTTATTGCATGGCGAGCAGAAGCCAGGGACGTAAATGAATAACATGTGGGATTGGAAAGGAATAATAACTCGCTTGCTTGTGTGCCAGATATGTTGAGTGCATTCGTATTCAATCGCAACAACAAAGGAACGATGGTATTCTCCAACAAAGCAACTTTGGTGGAAGAGATGAATGTTTGGCAAGCCCTTAGACGAAGGTCTTGGATCAAACCGAAGCCTTGGTGAAGAAGCTTCAAAGCCTGTTCCATGCGGCCTTGAATGGTTTCCACGCAGATAAATAACACACAGCTGACAAGGGCGATATAGGGATCTGCAGTTCCACGATTAATCTGGGAATGAACGCCAGATATTGAGCGGGAATACCATGCCAATGCCTCTTTTTGAGCTTGATTGAGTGCATCATCATTCCTTTCCATCCCTAAGAAAGTGAAATGTGGCGATTGTTCCGGATACTCAAACAAGCTGCTGATGGCAATCACGGCGTCCCACACTGGGGGCTCACTGCGGCAAATTTGCGGGACAACGCTAGTCCAGAAGTCAATCTCCATTCCACCAGAGAGATACTTGGAGGCATTTTGAAAGTAATATTCAAATGCTCGACACTCTCGTCTTCCGGAATTAGGCGATGATGAGAGGGTGTAGCTCGGTACCAGGGAATCTGGCGTCGATGGCCCTGGGCGAAAGACTTCATCTGTCTCGAAGTCGCATTTGCGCCCAGTGCTTGTGCAACGCAGACATTTGGGTCTTTCTTCTCCACATTTGACTCTTCGAATTCTGTCATTGTCAACACCCCATTCTGGCAGTCCTGAACCCTGGACTCACTTGCAGGTTTTACAGCCAGACCGGGACTTGGATGTACCAATACGGCTCTTTGGGGCTGAATGGTGAGGCTTTGCCATTGGCACGGTCCATGGTCGACAGCCCTGATCACAGCGACATCAAAGGACAACTTCCAAGTTGGGAGTTCGGGGAGTGTGGGCTGTCATTGGCGCCAGAAAAGTCAGGCAGCGTGTTCTATTTTTGGAACACCCTACAGCTTGTGTTGACATTGTTGATACCTCCAAATAGGGAGTTGCTAGTGGTATCTTCAAACATTTTCTTCGGCCCTAGAGAAAGCCGCAAGCCCTGAAGCTTCCGCTAGTCGCCTCATTCACTCCTTATGAGTGCATATGTACATTTCATCCCACCCTTGGGTATATACGGACCGACACCCTGGGAAAGTCCCAAGATTGGTATGTATTAAAATGACTTCCTCGCAACAGCCATGAGCTCATATGGCGTTAATCCGACCTCATCTGGCAAATTTAAACACGAAAATGAGGATTGCGCGAACTGGGCTTCATAATCTGGCCAATCCACCCGAGGACCAAGCCACACAATCAAGTCAATTGATTGATCCCCATATTTATCAATATACTTCGTGACGAGTTTTGGATCACGAGGATAGACAAATATCCACGCCGAGGCCTGTTGAGCAGCAGGGCAGAGGCCCCAGCCTCCCGTGACAACGTGCATGTCTTCTTCGGCAATGTATCGATTGACACTCGATCCAATCTCAACGCCATGTACCGATACATTTTCATCGCGATCAGTGATCAATGCTTCCAGGAGACCAGAGCCACTGCCCACGGAAACGGTGAATGATGGCTTCTTTGGGAGGATCGAAATAATGTGGTCGAGAAATGTGCTAGATATGCCGAGGCAGCAATCTGGAAATCTTGTGGGGGATGCCGAAAGCTGGCTTGATAAATGTGATATATTCATGTTGGATGGTGAGATCTGAAGACAATACTGCTCGCACCGTTGACTCCAGGGCTACTCTGGAATTTCAGATATCTGGACCGGGCTCGGAATTACTAAATTCCCTTTTCAGAGACATCCAGCTTCATTCGTCGAGGGCTTCTATTTCAGACAATCCTGGGCATGGCTCAACTCATACCCTCGCATAACATTCTAATCCATAAGCAACGCCAAATATCATCAGAATCCAATCAAGCTTTCTCAATCAACCGATTGAAGATCTGGCTAATTTCCTTGGCGCTCTTTTTGGGGATCCTCTTCTGACCATTTTCGTAGTCAACAAAAGTGACTCCGAACCGAGTCTCATACCCTTCAGCCCATTCAAAGTTACTAAAAAATCGGCATTAGTCCCATTCACAAAAGAAGGGTGGAGGCGTGAACATACTCCATAAGACTCCAAGCCATGTAGGCCCGCACATTGACACCATCCAATGTAAAAGCATCAGCCATGGCGTTGATATAGTCCCGGAAATACTGTACGCGGAATTCATCATTGAGGAGCTCGTCCAACTGCATGTCGTTTTCGCCCAGCACGCTCGTTCCGTTCTCCGTGACATAGATCTTCGGATATCCGTACCGCTCACTGAGCCATTTGAGCAGTTTCCGGAATCCAATCGCAGAGGGTCTTAGCCAAGGCGATTGTGTGATAGGTCCAACACTGACACCATTCTTGTCTTCGAGTAGCAGCTCCAGATTGCCCGCAATGTCGTCGAGTTCCGGCTCCCCGGTCTTGGCGCGGATGAAGTTCGCGCAGTAGTGGTTCATACCGTAGAAGTCGTTGCTGCCGTGCACAAGGGCAATATCCTCTGCACTCCAGGATGGAAGACGAGAGCCCAGCTGCTTGATCATGCTGTCCGGGTACTTTCCGTGGTAAATTGGGTCTGCAAACCATGAGATTGCGAACTCGATCTTTCGATCACAGGCTTCTACATCGGCTGGGTTCTCCGAGTCCCAGGGTTCAGCCCAATCGCCTGTGATATTTAGTGAAGCTCCGTTCACCTCAATGGGAATGTTTCATACCATTCAGCGTGATTCCAATTTCACCCCCATCTCGTGCTTTGAATTCATCGCGGTAAATCTTCACTGCGGCTCCATGAGCCACGAGCAGACTATGTCCCACAATCCATGGCTCCGTTGAGCTATCTCCTACCGGGCTCTTGGTGCGATCACTCGTGTGACCGGGAGCGAAAGATCCATTGTTGTATCCGAGAACACTGCTGCACCAGGGCTCGTTGAAAGTAATCCAGTGTTTGATCTTGGAACCAAATGCCTCGAAAACCACTCGGGCATAGTTCGCAAAATCGGCGACGAACTCTTCTTTGTTCAAAAGCCCGCCGTACCGCTTGTCGAGCTCATCGGGAAGATCCCAGTGGAACAATGTGATCATGGGCGTGATTCCTGCTTCGATCAAATCATCCACGAATTTTGTGTAGAATTGCAGGCCTTTCTTGTTGATGGGGTCGTTGCGGCCACCGAGGGGAATGATGCGGGACCTTGATGTTTCTCAATGTTAACGAGTAAATTCATAAATGAACAATGTTTCTTTCGTACCAGGATAGAGAGAATCGATAGGCAGAGGCACCGCATTCTTTCAACAGGTCGATGTCTTCGTGTGTTCGATGATACGAGTCGCAAGCCACATCTCCAGAGCCGCCACCGGCGATTTTGCCGGGGATCTTGCAAAATGTATCCCAAATCGACGGACCACGACCATCTTCGTTTGCACCTCCTTCGATCTGATATGCGGCGGTTGCGAACCCCCAAACAAAATCTGGGGGTAAAGTTGATTGCTCGACGGAACCCATGGCGAATATGTCACGGTTCAAAGGAATTGTTGTGCGTGCCGTGTGTTTTGAAATGTGGGGGTCGACCATAGGACATTTATGTACACTCACACATTTTCTGAAACACGCAAAGGTCCAACCTTGGAAAAAAAACCTATACAACAAACGCTTCCTTATCGTGAGAGGAATGATCTCCGCGATCCGGAGGAGAGGCCGCGCCGAGAGCGTCGGGGTCCACCCTGTCTGGCTCTTAGCGGCTGCCGCGGCCGACCGGCCCGCCCAACCTGGCTACTGGCTACAAAGAAAGTTGAAGATACAAGACAGATTTCTATTCAAAACTCATGCTAGATTCAAAATGCAAGGCCAAGAACTCCGGACGATGATGCGTGCCCCATTCGTTAAATCATGACAGTTCCATGCCTTCGTCGTCGGCGTCCAACTCAGACATCTCGTCCGCGGTCGAGCCTAGACGTAGTCGAGAGCCTTTGTCTCGGTCCCCCATGCCATCAGCCCCCATTGTGACCATCTCTAACTCAGGCCCTGCGATGATGCGACCTTCCGTGTCCACCACTTCGCAGAGCTGGATCAAACTTTGGTGGCTCAGTGACTTGAAACCGTCTGTACGAACCACGCGACCCCAGTAGGTCAGACAGAACTGTGCGGCTCGACGCATGAGCCAGTGCTCATTGGTTCGGCCCGCACGCTCCCACACGATGGCTGCATTCTCTACGTCGAGTTCTCGGCTGAGTCGGTTGACGCATAGTAGCCGCAATTTGGGGATGTCATAAAGGTTAGCCATCACGAGCATACCTGCAACATCGACGGCATCCGTCGGAAATTCTGGGTGGCCGGCTATGCTATCCGTGTACAGATAGTAGAGGAATGCGCGTACGACGGAGTGGGGCTCAGGGATGTGCATCCGCTTGGTGTGATATTCGGCCATCTGGGCGGAGTACAAGCGCTTGAAATGTGGCCACCGGAGTTGCAAGATGATTCGGTGGACATGGATAGGCTCCGAGGTCCAGGGGGTTGGTTCCACAAAGGTTGGCTGGGTCTCAGATGGCGAGACATCTGGCATGTCGCCCGCATATTCTAAAACCGAGCCTTCGTGGTCATCGCGGATCGCTGTAATGACAAAGTCTGTACCGCTGCCTGACTGAGGGTGTTGATCGAATGCCGCCGCCAGATCGGCACCAAGCCCAAGTGTCTGGGAAGGGCCTGTTTGGCCAAAGGGCCAAGACGAGTCCTGTTCGGGAGATTCAGCCGACAAACCGTTACCCAGTAAGCCATACTTTTCCAGATCGATGGTGAGAATTTGACTCATGTGATTATCATCAGGGCCGCCGGGTACAGTGGCGACATCGAGACCGCATCCCAAGAGCCAGGCTTTGGTGCCCGTATCGTTGACTGTGCAATAATGCCATCGGTACCCGGGCCGAAAGATCTCTTGACCATCAGCCAGTCGTTGCCACCGCAGTGAATTGAGATCCAGAGCTGATAAATTACAGTCATGCGACCTTACGGTCTCGGACGGGGTGATGAGATCCAACAGGACACCGGATGCAAAGGAGTGGAAATGTGTACCGGAGAAGAGGGATGGGACATGTGGACCAGAGCTGAAGCGGAGGCATGAGATGGCACCCGGTGCGAGTTGCTTGCGCCGGTTGAGGTTGCGCACCTGCACACTTCCCGAGTTTGCAGCATAGATCCCGGACCGGGGGGACATTGGATGGGGGCTACTAGATACAGAGTCTGGGAGATGAGTGGAGGATAGATTGACGTCCAGGGAGTCAACGCTACCTTGGGGAGTGAGGTTGCCGGCCAGCGAGGGAGATCCTTTCAGGTCGAGCCACCAGATGTCAGTCGTTCGTTCCATGTTCGGGCCTAGTCCACCGAATATCCATAGGCGGGTGCCCCAGACCCAAGCAGTGTGGTCGAATCGTGCGGTGAAACTCCATGTTCGGGACCAGGTCCAGGTTTGTAGATCCAGATATGTTAAGTCGTCCAGGATAAGATTATTCTCTCCCGTCACTCCTCCTACAATGAAGAGTTTGTCCTCGTGGATCACTGCGGCATGTCTTGCTCGGCCCCGGGGAACCGCACCGCGGATCTCAGGGAGGGTCCAGGTAAAGGTGTTGAGGTCAAGGATGACGACGTCGGAGAGGTAATCGCGATGCTCGTTTTCTCCCCCGAAGACGATCAATTTATCACCTTGGTAAAGAGTCGCGGTATGTCCTGCCACAGAGAAATTATCGAATTAGAGCGCTGCGCACTAAGTATGTGTGACGGGCGAATGGGAAGAGAGAGTGGTTACCCATGCGCACTCCAGGGATATCGCCGTAGTTATCGACGAGTTCCCACTGCAATGTCCCCAGGTCTAACTTGAGCACGTGGTTGTAGACTAATATTAAATTAGTGCGGATTCTAGACAATGCAAGGAAAGTGCCGACCTTCGTCGGTGTACTGGTCGAAACCGCCAAAGGCGTAGATGCGATCATTATTGCAGTACGTCACCGAGGCATTGACCAAGCAGGCGGGGACGTGACCCTGAGCTTCCATGATGCTTGGACGATAGTCCGCGCTGGTCCGGCGGCCTCTGCCCGGGCTGGCTGGCATCAGGTAAGCGCCCTGCATTGTCTCGAAGGACACAAGAATTGTTCAGAGCCTCAAAAGATCACAGAGAGAGACGTCGTGCGAGTGGGTCTTGGTGGAACTAGGAGGAAGAAGCCTGGTGGGGAACAGAACGGAGAGATGCGCCATCCCAGTTGCAAGCGAAGGCGGCCACCTCTAAATGCTCAGAGCTACTGCACATACACTCACTCTCCCGTGGATGTGAAGGACAATGCAAATTTCACTTTAATTTCCTTTGTTGCCCGACTGAATAAGGCAATCGCGAGGGACTGACGCCAAGACGATCTTCATCAAAAGAGGCAAGCGCCTGGCATGATGTGTCAGCCCACGCTAGTCCCAATCCGGTAGAATGTTACCCCGGGGACCGTTGCTCGGGGGAACTGCGAGGTTTTAGCAAGAGTATACCCTCTATTTATTCCTTCCCCTGGTCTGCTTCACTTTCCTCTTCTCTATCTTCCAAAGCTTCTTGCTATATCTTCATCACTGCATACTTTTCCATTGTTTGACATTGTATCAACCACATCGATTAGTATTCTGCATCTTCTATTAGGGCTGGTCCCGTTGCATCTACTTGTTGCAATTATATCACTATGACTTCTGTCAGCGTGTCCACTCCGGTGAAGAGCCACACTGGGCTCTTCTCCTCCAAGACTGCTGGAGGCCGTATCCCTCTCAGCCCTTCGCCAAACCCTCGTGCAAGCGGCCAAGAGTCACCCTTCACTCCTCCTCGCCAGGCAGACTCCAACCGCGGACAAACCAAGTCCGTCTACGGTGGAAACCTGTCCGCCCACTTCGCCAAGTCCTCAGTGTCGAGCAAGTCGTCTATCTCTACCAAGCCAACCATCTCCTCCAAGCCCTCTACATCCACAAAGTCCTCGGTACCAGCCAAGTCCTCCGTGTCAAAGACCACTCGCTCCACCTACCGTGAATCGCCCAAGTCGAACATTGCCCGCACACGCAAGTCACCCAAGCACCTGGAGCTCGGAGTCTCTGACTGGACTCTGACTGGTACAAGCGCCACAAGCGCCAACACACCTTCAAAGGAGCGTGTCCGCAGAGAGACCGCCCCTCGCACTCGGTCAGGCAAGACCACTGTGCGCATTTCCCACAACGCCGGTGATCGTTTCATTCCCAACCGCGCCGCGAGTGAGGGTCTGGCTACAACTGGTGCCGCAAAGCCCGAAGAGGGTCAACGTCCTAAGAGCGGTGGCAGTGGTAACGATGGAACCTCCGTTATCGCTTCGGCAGCCAGTGCTAGCGCTTTCGATATGGGTGCCCGCGGATTTGACGACGATCTGACCTCCGCTTTGGAGAACTTGGGTCTGGAAGACAACGAGCCTTCCACTTACACACGTCCAGCACCAGAGGCAACTGCATACAAGTCCTCCTTGGCTGAGGCTTGTGGAGTCAGCATGAACACTCGCATTCTCGCATTCAAGCCCCCTCCCCCAGAGTCCTCCAAGCCCATTGATCTGCGTGCTCAGTACAACCGTCCTCTTCGTCCTGCCAAGTCTACAGCTGCCCAGTTCCGTCGCCGCGTGCAAACCGCACCAGAGCGTGTTTTGGACGCCCCTGGCCTGTTGGATGATTACTATCTTAACTTGCTTGACTGGAGCTCAGGCAACCAGGTCGCTATCGGACTCGAGCGTAATGTCTACGTCTGGTCTGCTGAGTCTGGAACTGTCAACTGCCTTTTGGAAACCTCCCCCGACACCTACGTCAGCAGTGTGAAGTGGAGTGGAGATGGTGCCTACGTTGGAGTTGGCCTCGGAACTGGTGAGGTCCAGATCTGGGATGTCGAGGAGGGCTCGAAGCTGCGTAGCATGTACGGCCACGACTCCCGCGTCGGTGTCATGGGCTGGAACAAGCACACTCTGTCCACTGGAGCTCGCAGCGGTCTTGTCTACAACCACGACGTTCGCATCGCTGATCACAAGATTGCCGAGTTGGTTTCTCACACCTCTGAAGTGTGCGGTCTCGAATGGCGCGCCGATGGCGCCCAGCTCGCCACTGGTGGAAACGACAACCTCGTCAACATCTGGGATGCCCGTTCCCTCACTGCCCCCAAGTTCACCAAGACCAACCACCGCGCTGCCGTCAAGGCTCTCAGCTGGTGCCCTTGGCAATCCAACCTCCTCGCCACTGGCGGTGGATCCTACGACCGTCACATTCACTTCTGGAACACCACCACCGGTGCCCGCACCAACAGCATTGACACTGGCTCCCAGGTCACTTCTCTGCGCTGGAGCAACCACTACCGCGAGATCGTCAGCTCTAGCGGATTCCCCGACAACTCTCTCAGCATCTGGAGCTACCCCACTCTGGTTCGCAACGTTGAGATTCCTGCTCACGAGACCCGTGTTCTTCACAGCGCTATCAGCCCAGATGGTCAGATGCTGGCCACCACTGCTGCTGATGAGAGCTTGAAGTTCTGGAAGATCTTCGAGCGTAAGGCTGGCACTAGTGCCTCCGCTTCTCGCGAGGGAGGTGTTGGCAGCAAGGCCCAAATGACCAAGTCTATGACCATCCGCTAGGCTGTGAAGGCATAACTCTGCATATTTCTCTTTGATTCGCTCTATACCCTGGTTCACATTTGAAAGCATTGATGGCTGGGACATAATTTGGTGTTGGGGCTTTGTTTTGGACTCGGATGACCTTGGTGTTGTGGATGGTGTTTTTGTTCGTTGTATCTATTTTGCCGTATGATGGGTTTTCAGATTGTACAAATACCCTCGCTATGGTCTGTTTAATACATTGCAAGTGTCACTTTTTGAAAACTCAAGCTTCAGTGCCAGATGTATTACGTTTAACCAAGAGGCTACACGAATATAGTTGAGGCTCTTTGAAGTTGAAGTTGGCAGTACCAAATCCACTATTTTGGCGGGATGACATAAGATGACATAAGCATCCATACAGACGGATTTCCACCGCATTGTCGTATCTTTCACCTTTAGCAACTCATCGGGAAACTGTCCATCTCGCTTTTGAGACGTTTGGTGGTTTGCGGCTAACTTCTTACAATTCTGATTTCTTCGTCAGTCCGAGACCTACAGTTTTCCCAGTCGCTCGCTTGACACTGCGTCATTCCCGGAAGAGCAACTTCTCGGCAACTTGATTGCGACAGCACACCTTACTCCTTGAGCTTCAGACTACCCTTGCCCAAGCGGACAACTCAGCCTCGCCTGTCCTCTCAGACTTCCACTTCGCTCTCGCTTCGTTCTTCCTCGCCGCTCGCCCTCGTCGCTCAGCAACCATGTCCAACCAACAAGTCGTAAGTTGACGCAGACCACGATACCTTTCCCCATCCGAGCGGCCATGCCCTCTAGTTTATACTGGCGGCTGGTGATCTTGGGATCTGGCTATGTTGAACTTTCTTTGAGACGACCTGAGAGCTAACACTGTTAACCCATAGGGCGTGGTCTTTGAGAAGGTCATCCAGGAGGTCTGCGACTCATCCCAGGTTGACTTTGAAGAAAGTGGTGTCGATCAACAGACTCTGCATGATCTGCGAGATGTGAGTTGTCTTCAGTATCTAGTGCCATGTCATTTTGGGGTGGTTGATCTTGGTCGGCCAAAAGCGGGGGAATCCGAGGTGCGGGAGGCGGTGCTTATGGGGGAACACCGACTTATGAGTCTTCCCTTTATATGTGCCGCTGGTACCCGCTTAGGCATTAGACTGCCAAGCCTCCGTCCCAGCCATCATCTCATTCGTCCATGACCTTGTGGTATAATAATCCTGACGTTGAACAGACCTGGCAGAAGAAGCTCTCTTCTGTGAACGTTGCCCACTTCCCTTGGGACCCTGCTCCAGTGCAGCCTACTCAAAACGCCATCCACCCCCCTGCTACTGTACCCTCCAACGCTCCTCGACCTCCGCCTCAGCAACAACAATACATTCCTCCGCCTGTTTCAATCCCTCAACATGTACCTGTACAGCACCCTGGCCCCATGTCCATGGGCGGTCCTCGCATTAAAACCGAACCTGGATCCGGTCAAATCCCAATGCCCCAGATGACGCCGCAGATGGCATCTCAGATGCCGCCGCACGGTATGAACCCCCAGTCAGCCCGCGACCGTGCTGCAACTGCTCTCCAGCAGAGATACGGCGCTGCTGCCGCCACATCTGTCAGTCAAATGCAAGCCCAGGCCCAGGCTGGACAAGGATACCCTCAGATGCACCCCAATGCCCATGGGCAGATGCCACACATCAAGCAAGAACACGGATACCCTCCCATGGGAGGTCAGACCGATGGTGGCGATGGTTCTCTGGCTGAATGGAAGGCCGAGGTCGCACGCCGCAGGGCTGCTGCTGAGAGCGGAGATGGTGATCGCATGCTTCGCGAGCACCTCAAGCAACGCATGAGCACATTCGAAGGTGGTGGTTTCATGCGCCCTCTGGCTGAGCACGAGTCATCCGCCAAGATTGCCCGGCGAGCAGCTATCAGTGCTTCTATCGAACAAGACACGGAGGCATCTGCCTCGGCTCCCCGTATGCCTGGACAGGTGGATGGAGGAGACGACGAAGTCAAGGAAGAAGACGAAGATGCGATCAACTCTGACCTTGACGACCCCGATGACCTGGTGGCTGATGATCACGACGCCGACGAGTCAGAAGGCCAAGTCATGCTCTGCACGTACGATAAGGTCCAGCGTGTCAAGAACAAGTGGAAGTGCACCTTGAAGGACGGCATCCTGACCAGTGGTGGAAAAGAGTAAGCCCAGCTTCCCCGCTCACGACGCTATCATTGCTAACCTCATTAGATATGTCTTCCACAAGGGCCAAGGCGAGTTTGAATGGTAGTCAAACCGACACCTCGACTCTGCATCTCCAACCCATCTTCCAACATCCTTTTGACGACTTCATTCCCCCGTTCTGTAACAATTTCCCATTGTGTTTACGACACAAACGAAAACAAATATCTACGTCTTTCCATTTACGCTCTCGAAACGGATCCTTCAAGCGAAATATTCCTCTCATGATTTCCACTTCCCGGATACCGAAATGTGTCATCGGTTCTTTCCCGTGTTTTCCTTGATTTTGAGCTCACGGCTTACGGCGCTAACTACTGAGATTGGATGGGGTTGTCTTCTTTTTCTCGTTCAAACTTCATTCACTTTGCCTTTGACCATACCCTGCTAGGGCTGGCTTGCCTCAGAACAAAACGCCAATATGGCTAGGTCTAATAAAACCATCCAATGACTTGAATTCCAAGTAAAAGCATGTGCTAGACCTTGCTAGTCTTCGAGATCTAGATAGATGTAGATAACCTTGGAACATGGCCATTCCTCTTGTTTTGGGTCAACGCCATCCATGGATAAGACTACCAAGCCCTGGAGAGGAGCCCGGTGGGCCGTCTTCACGAGTAGACGCTATGCAATACGGAAGATCTTTGTCAAACCTACGAGATACTCGTAGTTGTCCCAGTGAGGCTGATGAGGCGTCAACTTTGGACCACCTAAGCAGGAGGAAGAATAAGGATGGAGGTAAACAGCAAGACAGAAAAGAAGGTAAGAGGCATAGACAAAAACCAAAGTGTATCAAAAATCCATATCTACAAATTCCAACGCCGATAAACCGCACTTTTTATGATTTCCATTCCCATTTTCCAGGCCCCATGATCCCAGATCCAATTCCGTTCGTCTCAGACAAGGAAGAAAGCGAGCACCATGCAAAAGGAAGGCAGCGTGATCCGAGCCTCAACATTGCACGCACAATTCCATGTAATCCAACCCCCAAATTGAGGCCCTTTGATCCACTTTTCAGTGCTGTCGAAGTGTGCAAGGGACATGCTCGAGCTCGCGAGCAACCATCGTCTTCCCAGGTTGAAGACGCACGGCGAAAACGTCGAACGCAGACGCAAGCATGAAAGCAAACAAATAAATCCAAAACAAATAGCCAGCCCATACATAAACGCAAAGCAAAAGAAATCAAACAAGCGGATGGGGATCTGTACTGAAATTCCCCTCTCGCTCCCGTAGAAGCGAAACGTATGGAACGTAAGAACAAGCGGAGTCATAGCAAGCAATCAAGCAAGGATTTGTTCTATACAGCCCTTGGTTGCCGGCATTGATCCCGGTCTTGATCAAGGTAAGCTCTATTACCAAGCCGATACAGAATCCATGGATTTGTAGGCGAGGAAGATCAAGCAAGAAAACAGTGATGATAGTTGGAAGAAGCCGCCGAAGCAAGAACTGCCCGCAAAGCCAAACAGCAAGGTTGCGAAGAGAAAAGGAAGAAAAAGACTCAAGACAAACTCCAAGACCGGACCCAAAGCAAAATCATGACATCGTGTGGAGTGCTCTCGAAGGCCGTTGAGATCGTTCGCATTAGCTGAGAATTACGTATGGACATATGACACAACTTGTTCACGGGTTCACATAAGACCTTCTTCGCCAATTCCGGGGAGACCAGCTCCAGCAACGTTGATGTTTTGTCCTTGCATGACACCACCGCCCATGGCAAGGTTGCGGCCTCCAATTTGGAAGTCTGGGTTGCAGGGTGGGGAGTGCGACTTGTGGTATTTAAGTCCGTTCAGGTTCTTATAGCGTTTGCCACACACCTCGCAGCGGTAGGGTTTCTCTTTCTCCATGCCAAGAGTGCCTGGGTAGGGCGCGGATGTCTCCGGGTTGACAATGGAGAAAGTGCCATCGGCGTTGTCGTGGAGTTGTTGGTTGTTATGGCCATGCTGTGAAGTGAGGAACGTTGGTTAGCCAAGGGGTTACTTTCAGTAGTCTGGAAAATCAAAGTGGTACTAACAGCTTTGTGATATTTGAGCCCGTTCTGGTTTTTGTATGCCTTTTCACAACCGATGACGGGGCACCGGAATGGTTTCGGCTCCTCATTGGGGAGGATAACAGTCGTATCGGGGACCCCAGCCAAAAGCTGCTGTTCACGGATGCGACGCGCAATATCGCTATTCGGACCGTATTGAGCCCCACTGAGCTTGAAGTGTGCATTGGGAGAGCCCATGCCACCGCTCGGACTGAAGAGGCGCTTGGCTGGTTCGTCGATGCAGAGATCGACCATGTCATTATTGTTACCGTTGAAGCGGCCGAACTGGTTCTGGTTCTGGCCCATGGTGTTATTTTGCATACTGAGGTCGCCAAAGCCACCCATCATGCTTTCGTCTATTTCTGCAGGGGTCCCTGGTCCGGACGAGTCGGGTGTGTTTCGGAATTGTGAGTTTTGAAGAGGGTTTGCCATCAAAGTTGGAGTATTGACGGAAGAGACAGTCGGGTTGTTCTGCAGAGAAAGAGGCCGCCCAGATCCGATCGGTGTACCGGGTTGCGATGGGGTGCTGAATCCTTGGTGGCTTGGAAGCATGCCGAGATTTAATTGCCCGGGTGTGAGGTTGGAGTTTCCAAATCCTCCTTGTCCGTCATGCATCTGGGGGGAGAACAGCTGCGAAGTTGAGCTGTCACCATCGCCAAGCGCGTCGTCCAACTCCATGTCGTCAATTGTGTCCAGATCTGCGTGCTGTAACGGGGATGGGTTCTGTCCGAGTTTACGCTGCATGTCCAGGGTCCGGTCGGGCTGCAGGCCACGTCCTTGGTTGCCATGCTGTTGACTCTGTTGCTGTGCGATTGCAGCAGCAGCCAAGGCAGCTCGATTCTCACCCTGACTCGGCCGATGCCCTTGGTTGGGCGACTTGGTCGCATGGGCTTCTTCGTAGTGTTGTAATAGGTCGTGGAGTGTTGGTAACGTCACACCGCAGCAAGAAAAATCTCGCATAAAATTTGCTTCTAGCTTCGGGAGATACGATGAAGAGTGGAAAGACGGCGACTGAAAGGTAAATGGCGAGGTTCCAGTCATTATGATACTGCGGAGATTTTCCTTGGTCAGTCTTCGATGCGGTGCAACAGCAGTAGCAGCAAGGGCGTTTTGCTGGCACACTGCCCGTTACAGGGAAATCAACTCACTCGTCACGAATCCAGCTCCCAACGGAGATTCCACCCCAACTCATGCCACCGACCAAGCTCCCAGCGAGCGACTCGCGGCGGCCTTTGTCGCGGGCAGAGCCGGACATGGAGATGGGTTTCGTCCCATTGCCCCATTGCGCTGTGGCTGCGCCGACCGAGTCCTTACGAGGCGGTGGCGCCTTGAACACCCCGAGTCCTCCTCCGGGGTGATGTGAAAAGCTCCCTGTGCGCTCGCCCGTCCCGGCTCTTTGCAAGGCCGAGGTTAGGTTGGACGCCTGCTGGCCCGGCGGCGACACGGAGGTTGTCCGGGTGGAAATATCAATGGGAGCAGCGCCCGTCATCGTGAATTGCCGGTGTAATAAATTCCGGCAGAAAATTCCGTGGTGGTGGTTCCGATGAAGGTCTGACGAGGAAATATCCTGGTTCCCTGTCTCTGGTCTGCGCGATGTCACGCCAAACCCGAGGGGCTTACTACAACGACGTTGCTTCGAGTCCCGCGTTGAGGCGCGAAGCTCACACAGAGGAATGCGAAAGCTGAAATAAATGGGGAAGTGCGACTCGAGACAGCCGGTGCCCCTCGATGAGTGGACTTTTGAGTGGACGGCGGCTTTTGGGCGGGTTCACAAGAGCCCACTCGGATGCGATCCCGCTTTTGGCAGAAAGTCGAGTGCGAGATCGTGAGGCAATCCCAGGAATTATAATTTCTGCTTTTGAAGTTCGGATTGGCACAATATCCAGTATAAGCTGCAGGAGTGATAAGATGAGGAATAGTAGGGGACAGCCACTGTATGAGATGGTTACCAACCCGCTCTTCCGGATTAGGACAGGCGCCGTGGCGCACGTGATCTTATTTCTAGTGGCCTCGAGGGCGCTAAACGGCCAGTTTGGACTGAATTACGATGTTGGTTTAGTAGATCGCAGTTGCTAAGCAGATTCTAGTAGATCTTTGACTATCCCGGTCGGACTAATAAAGTATAAGGACCAACTGGAAGCGTTTGGTATGCTAGAGTGGCATTCTGAAAACGTCACTATCGATAATAGTGTATCCGAATTACCTGAAACGGAACTAGTGTATTATGACTAACGAGAAATAGTCCCTGGAAGTCGATGATGTCGATATAATGGTTACATCCTGTCCTTTGCTAATTGTACTCTATTATCATCTAACAATGCTCATTCTGGTATTAATTCCTACGTGTACTCCGTACTAGTGATATTACTCCTGGTACTCCGTACTCCGTACTATATGAATACCCTACTATTACCGAAAGGTTCTCCCGAGTCGCCTCAGTGGGGCTATTACCCTCTGCTAGTCTCGGTCATCTCGCTGAAGAATCGCCTCCTACGGATGCCAAGCTCCTATTGTATGGTTGAAAGGCCTCGCATTTATGTACAAAGTACAGGGTACTATCGATCTAGAAATCCTAGCAAATCCGGGGTCATCTGCAAGGGGGGGGATCTGAGATAAGAGAGATCGGGGTGGCGAGATTTGCCTTTGTCCATACTGCGTACGGAATCCCGACACGTTGTCGTGATCCATATACAATTGCGTGTGGCATCTGTACTATAGTCGATCCCCCTTTTTCAATGCGATCTCACGTTGCGGGAAAACGGTTGTACGTCTGATCGGCAAGTACATTCTCATTACATAGTATACATATTGTACAATGCAAGCGATTTTCTGTTGAACTGTTTTACCAAAACTCATTATTTGGCCGATACACGCTAGAACGTGCGGGAGAAAATGGGAGCTTCTAGCGGTCAGCGGTATGGGTCCTCGGGATTTTAGGGGATTTGAGGAGATTTAGGGCGTAATTTAATAATACCAAAGTCGAGAGACCTGAAACCCGCCTTACTCGTACTCCGCTGGAAAAGGGAAAGTCCCGAGGTTCGGAGTCCATCCGCTAGGCCTCTATAAGTAGTAGTGGTAAACACAGCGCTATGTGTACACATCCGCTGCACACTATTATAATCAGCGTTAAAGCCGATTCGTAGGAACTGAGACATCTTCATGTACGGAGTATCCCGTGTTAATTCGGAAGTATTTCGGCTTAACCGCTCAACGGTCGACCTGCACTTGCAAGTCTTGTTTGAAAACAGCGTCGCCACCCGCGTAATCTGCATCGTCTGGATCGTTCGACTTATGGATACTTGGATGCACTGCACATCGTACTCCATAATCCGTATATTGTACAGTACGTTGATTGCACAACTTCATGCCCATGAGCCCCATTATTTTACTTTCCGCCCCGGCGTACGGGAGGAAACTTAGTTGTAACTACCGAAGTTATCCCAGCCCAATATTGAATAACGGCAGCCCAAAACTAGTGTCACGTATCATGTGGCTACTGGAACGAAACTCGCGCCCGAAAGCTCATGTCCGCTGAACTTACTCTTTTAGGTGTCACATTAGGCCAATTTTTGAGCGGATGCCGCGTCGTTGCCTTCGGGTCGGCCCCAAATATGATGCATCCATTGGGTTGAATTGCTTATGGTACATACAAATACGAGCATAATCTGATCATGCTTGTACAGGTGCTAAATATTTACATTGCGTGATTGATCTAGACAGATGATTATCATTTCTCAATTCAGGAACACCCCGCCTGTATGCAAGCTTTGGGTGACTTTTAGTCTATATTTTCAATGGTCCTTATAGGTGGAGATTCACACCGAGTCAGGGATCTTGAGATCCTTGTATCATAGTTAAGTCACTGGTTGCAGCGCTTAGTTCACTGATCTGCAATCGGAACCAGCCTGATAAGGGGAATAACACCGACCCCTTACCGGCCTTCCCACTATCAACAGCACCCCCGCGTGGCTTGTTTTGCGGGGAATGTAAGGTTTTGTACCAAATATGCAGGCGGCTTGCGAGCACACTTCGAGTGGTCGCATGACTCGTATTCACTAGATAAGTTATCATCAACTGTGTGTATGTGAAGACAGCTGAAGAAGGCTTTTTTTCCTCAATTAATTGTTCTCTACTAGTACTATTGACTCCGTAGTCTATCATTTTACCGTGTTTATATTTCCTAGTTTGACTTAGGCCGACTGGGGCGCAGCAGCCGTCGTCGTGTATGCCGTCGAACCGGCATTTGCTCTGACGCCGATGATCCATGTCTTTTGACGTATCTTCATTGCAACGTCCGCCGCTTGACTCACCTTGGGGCGTCTAGCAAATGCTTACCAACCGGGGTTTTGCCTCCTTTCCTCTATGTAACCGGACACACGAGTGAACGAACCCGTTCTAATTGTCATCGATGTGATAACTCCTGTATTATTTCCTCGCAAGATTTTAATAGTAGACTTGGGGAATTCGAAGGAACCGTTCCGCGCTTGAGTTAGCATACAAACAGAGTAACAGTAATGCTTGTTCTCAAGACGATAGCTTCTGGCATAATCTCCCACATGCCAAAAATCGTGCTTGGTTGTCAAGAGCTGCGACCACAGCGAAAAAGTTGCCTCGAGCGTTATATTCACATCTTCAAATGTCAAAATTCTAGTCATACCTGCCTGCGCTCAAATTTCACGTCTTTGTGGGCCAAGGCACCGCCTGCCAACTATATCATAGGATTATGATGAATTCGCCATTGTCTTTATGCAATGGGGCCAGTTTTTTTTGGCAACATTGGATGTATTGTGAAAATGGGCCTCCCAGAAGAAAGAGGAGGAGAGGGGGAGGAGAAGGGGAGAAGAGAACGAGAAGGAGAAAAAGAAATGGAAGAATACTGCCGAGAAGGACTGTAGTAGTTCGCGGTCTTCTCGATCGCTATATAGAAATGTAAAACGTTGCCTAGGCGACGTTTCTAGCTCATAGCTTTTCACAGTCCCAGCTGGCACACTCCCTACGCCGCTTGAATTTGAGCTCCTGGAAGCTCTTGAAAGCTGAGAGAAGTCAATATAGGTCTGAGCGAAACGAAAGCGGCACCAACGCCATACTCCCTGAATGCGAGTCAATGCGAGTCAATGCGAGTCAATGCAGTGCCATTACAATGGCTATCGTGCGATATTTTACATAGACTCCTCACGCCGATTTGAATATCACTGAAAAGGATAAGACTATCCTCAAAAATGGCATATCGATGCTTGGATGAAAATCAGGACCTAGTTCTGCTTCGTAGAGAAAGGGACCGAAGTCGACCAACTGAGACGTGACGCTTGATCGTGTCCATTCCTACGATTTTTGTCTGAACTCAATACAATCTCAGAGTCACCAAAGTATTTCGTCGGCGAGCTCTTTTGAAAGCTGTTGGAAGCCTAGTGGCTGTCCGTTTGGTCGGGCTCCCCGCGGTCTAGATAGCGTAGTTCGAGAACTCTCTCCCTCTCCCTCTTCCTCTCTCTCTCTCTCTTCTCCTCCTCTTCTCTCTCTTTCCTCTCCCTTTCCTCTTTCTTTCTTCCCCTTCTTTTCTCTCTCTCCTCTCTTTCTCCCCTTCTTTTCCTTTCCCTCTCCTCTCTTTCTTCTCTCCCTCTTTTCTCTCTTTCTCCTCTCCTCTCCTCTC
>QAGG01000105.1:0-93907 GCA_003138045.1 Penicillium sp. MA 6036
TAGTCTTTCGTCATCGTCTATTTGTAATGCGGTCATGCTACTATTTAATCCTACGCAGTCCCTTTCTCAAGGTGCACATACATCCTAACACATACATACCCACCTCACCATGACTACCCAAAAAGCTGTTATCATCACCGAGCCTAAGACCGAGGGTCTCGTCACTGATCGACTATCCCCCAGCTCCGCGATGACTACCTCCTCGTCAAGACCGTCAGCGTCGGCTTGAACCCCACCGACTGGAAGCACATTGCTTACCTCTCACCACCCGGTGTGCTGGTCGGATGCGACTACGCAGGTACCGTTGAGGCCGTTGGCAAGGATGTGCAGAAGAAGTTCGCCAAGGGTGACCGCGTCTGCGGATTCGCACACGGCTCCAACGCAGTCCAGCCTGAAGACGGTACCTTTGCCGAGTACATCGTTGTCAAGGGTGACGTTCAATGGAAGATCCCTGAGCACATGAGCTTCCAAGAAGCCGCCACCCTCGGAGTCGGCATCAGCACCGTCGGCCAGGGCCTGTACCAGAGCTTGAAGCTCGCTCTTCCCACCGAGCCCATCAAGGACGCAACCCCCATTCTGATTTACGGTGGTTCCGCCGCCACCGGAACCCTGGCAATTCAGTTCGCCAAGCTCTCTGGCTACAAGGTCCTGACCACCTGCTCCCCTCGCAACTTCGATTTGGTCCGCAGCCTTGGCGCAGACGAGGTTTACGATTACAAGGACCCCCAGGCCGCTGCTCAGATTCGCAAGGACACTGATAACAAGCTGAAATACGTCTTCGACTGTATTTCAATTGAGTCCAGTGCTGCCTTTGCTGATAACGCTCTCTCCACCGAGGGCGGCGAGTACAGCGCTCTCCTCAATGTCAAGATTGCCCGTGAGAACGTCAACGACCGTTTCACACTTGGCTACACTACCCTCGGCGAGGCATTCAAGTTCGGTGACATCCCCTTCCCTGCGCTGCCCGATCACAGGGCCTTCGCTGAGAAGTGGATCTCAATTGCCGAGGTTCTGCTTGCCGATAAGAAGATCAAGGTCCACCCCCCTAAGGTTGGCCAGGACGGCCTCAAGGGTGTTATCGAGGGCCTGAAGCTGCTCAAGGAGGACAAGGTCAGCGGCGAGAAGCTGGTCTACAACGTCTCTGAGACCCCATGAATTAGGAAAAGCATCTCAACGCAACGATAAATTATGAAACATACTACACTTTCCAATTGGATTCTTATCACACGATTCTCTCAAATAGCCAATTAGTCTGTATCCCGGTCTGTGACCATTCATCACACAACATTTCTAAAACAAGATCCTTCCCACCAATACCGTTCGAACTGGGCCGAATATACCTCAAGCGCTATAACGTCTGCCGTCATGGCCACGCTCGATTGCCAATCGATCCTGAGAGTGACTATCGTAAGATGGCCGCGTACTGGCTTTCACATTGAAACTGTTGTTCGGTCCGGATTGATTTGAAATCAACTGCAACGATGATTTAGCCGGTAAAGTGAAACACGGTGGAAACAGGTCGAAGTGGGAAAATATCAATGATGAATAAACGTTAATTCTTCACAACGGCCGTTACCGCTTTAGGTTTAACCGCCGCCGGTGGCGCGGTAACCTCGGCACCTGCTGAAGCTTTCTCCCTTGACCAATCACATTGAGTTGCATCCGTTTTCGGTTTAGTCGCCGCAGAGCTTCTATACGAATAGCCACCTTGAGGTCAAGATTTTTGACGGATGAACATGGGAGATCTGGCTATAAATTGAATACTGCTGCTGTTCAGATGCAACGATATCACTGAAAGTACTCGATCCCTTCAATTCATTTCACACTCGAAGATGTCCTTCCCATACAAGAAAGTCCTGATCATTGGCGCCACCTCCGGGATTGGCAAGACACTGGCCGATAAAGTCATCCAAAACGGCTCCAAGTTGATTGCCGCCGGTCGGAGAAAAGAGAATCTTGAAGAGCTACAGCAGCAACATGGCAGTGACAAGGTTTCCACGAGGGTTTTCGATGTCATGCAGCTAGAGCAGGTGCGATCGCCAGCCCAAACAACATGAATGCCAAGCTAACAGTGGACTAATTTCAGATCCCTCAATTCGCTTCCGAGGTCATCGCAGAGAACCCAGACCTAGACTGCATCTTCGTGAACTCCGGCATTCAGCGCCCTTTCGATTTCTCAAAGCCGGAGACCGTTGATCTCGACGTTTTTGAC
Organism: Penicillium sp. MA 6036; assembly: GCA_003138045.1. NCBI lineage: Eukaryota > Fungi > Ascomycota > Eurotiomycetes > Eurotiales > Aspergillaceae > Penicillium > Penicillium sp. MA 6036. The sequence goes on from QAGG01000105.1 coordinate 2,213, forward strand.
CAGGAGTTGATCACGAACTATACCTCGGCGGTGCGCATAACCAAAGCGTTCCTCCCACACCTGCAGAGCTTGAAAACCCAAACAGCGATCGCCTTCACAACTTCTCAGATGGCCCTGGTGCCCATGATGCGCTGCCCGAATTACGGTGCGTCCAAGGCCGCTCTGCACCACTTCATTCTCGCGCTGCGCACTCAGTTGCAAGATGGACCCGGAAATGTGAAGGTGCTGGAGATATACCCTCCAGCCGTGCAGACCGAGTTGCATGATGCGAAGCACCAGCCTGATTTGAAGGATGGGCACCTTATTGGTATGCCGCTGCAGGAATTTGTTGATGAGGTTTGGAATCGGATTTCACAGGGTGAAGATCAAATTCCGGTTGGATCGGCGCAGGATATCTTCAATGCATTTGAAGTCAAAAGACAGGAGTTGTACCGTGATATGACGGAGCTGCTTTCTGGGCTACTGAAGCAGTTTTTGAGGTAATGGCCTAATATGCATGTTCATTTCACACCATCATAGATGAGCATTGAAGTATGCTGGATATAGACTTACATCGTCACGCCCATAATTGCTAGTTTTGTCAGCACTCTCTCATCAGTAGACCTGGGGATGGCACCAGAGTCATGATCCCGGCTGCACAAAGTTTCACGCTTCAGGTCCCTGCTTTCAGGTCGCGATATAGCATTCCACAGGTGGAGATGGGATGGTTGAGACAGATTGACCTTTGCAGGCTGCGAGGATCAGCGCACTGAAGCCAGATACATCATGTACACGACCAGCAGCCAAGCCATCAGACCACTCGTGCAACGAGACCATTGAATTATGAGAATCGGATAGCGAATTCTGCCACGAATGTTCGGAATCATCATCCCATAGATTGGTTCGTAAGTCAAATGGAAGTGAGTCAACGAATGGCGTCCGCACGGAGTAGTTCCTCGTATTGAGAGAATAAGCACTCCGAAGCATGAAGCACACGATAATCGTTCGCCGAACACTTTCAGCCAATAGCCAGGCGTGTCTAGGACTCAGAGCTTGCGGAAGTTGAATCGGCGCTTGATGCCACAGTCGTCCAGCGACCCCTGCCAGCATCGCACTGACTGCTTCTGAATATTCAATCGGGCTGGCATCCTCGTTGAGAATGAGAATGCATTGAATCAAAACCAGAGCTTGGCTGCATCCGAGCAATTCTTCAAACGTTGCTGCATGGCTTAGTCGACGCGAAAGCTGTGTCGATTGCTGTCGCAGCATTGATAGCAGAGTAAAGCTGATCCGTCCTGTTTGTCCGGTTTGCATATTCAGTCTGCAAATGTCATGGACCTCGCGTACAGGGGGTGGTAAGCCATTTCTGTATAAGTGAGGGTGGATGAAGAGTGTCTTGCTGTTTTCTGCAAATTTGACAGGCAAATCTCGTAGTCCGGCTACTAGAAATCGAATGATGTTGGGGTCGTACTCTTTCGCGATCTCCAGTCGTAAGGGTGCGAGGATTTTTGGCGTCGGTATAACACCAGCAGTGGAGCAATTCGCATTTGTATGGCTCCCAGAATAGGGAATTTGATTCAAATTCGCTGTCAGGGGTGCATTGAGGTACTCGCACTCAATATCCTTCCCCTGACATCTGCTACACCTGGGCGAGGCTTGATCACACCGCCGCTTGCCTTTGATGCAAGCTTTGCATGATCTGCGTAAGGTGACTTGCTTTGAACGATCAACCGGCATGTTTTTTGAGTCAGTGGAGCGGTCACTTCTCTCCACGTGCAAGTCAGTCTTGCGAGAAGTAATTGAGAGTCAAGATAAACTCGTGGTGATCTTTCGAGAAACGCGCGGCTGGCGTCTGTGGTGGGCCCCGGGCCCCGGGACCCGGTGGCCAAGTTACTAAGCCTCCTTGACCGCCTGGGCATCCTAGCCCCAGGGGCCATGTGTACTGATCGTTATTACAACTTTCTTGGATAAAAGCCCTGGGGCTAGTCAAGGTAGAAACAACTTGTTTTTAAGCTGCTCTAATATTGATATATGAATAGACAACAATCTCTGTGGTGATAGAGCAAAATGAATGGTCTGCACTATCAAAGTAACAAGCATATGGTAGATACGCGTCAACATGACAACAAATAAGAAAAAAACTTCAAGTCAAACGAAACACGTAGAGTTAATCTCGATGGCCAAGCATGTTGAATGCCCGATCGAATATGGTGGCTGTTGAAAGTGGTGCGAATCAAAGTCACAATCACTTTAGTTCCACACTGGCATTGGCACTCATCGAAAGTGGCGTAAAGGCACCGAAGCCAGCCCTCATTTCTGCATCTTCAAGAGTGAGGGTAGCGTTCTTTCCACTTCCGATCCCGAAGGCACGTTTTACGGCTTTCCAACTCTCCACAAGTACCAGATAAACAAGTGTACAGCCAAAGACGACACCCCATTCCCAGTCGATTGCCTGGTGTTTGAAGACTGACTTATTGATCACGGGAAGATAGATCACAGGGAATGCAATCACAAACCCAGCCATGACAGCCCAGAAGAGGAAGCGGTTATTCCACACCGTGGGTAGCACCGAAGTTGCCTTGGGATACCGGATTGGATCCATGTTGAACAAGGAGCGCGAGAAGTTTTTGACTTCCCACGCAGTAACGAGGAGGAGAAAGGTGAGTGTCGCATAGGTCGTGGCTCGAGCGCGGAACACCTCATCGCAGCTGGGGTTGTATCCTTGGTTACAACCATCGCCTAGAGACGCAGTTCCTGTTCCCGCTGCGTAGATTACACAGACAAAGGAGACAAGACACAAGGATCCCATGAATGTGCCATAGATCATCTTGTCCATGATGAGCTCGCGGGTGAAAACACCGATGCGCAAATCGTGGGGAGGTCTGTACATGATGTCTGGCTGGGCTTCTTCGAGACCCAGCCCAACCGCAAGGAATGAAGATGTGACGAGGTTTGCCCATAGAATTTCCAATGGTGACAAAGGGAACACAGAATCACCCCCAGCATCCTTGAATGCAAGAGCGATCAGCAGAAGGATAACTTGGGCAATGTTCGATATAAGTAGATGCATAAGGAACTAGATGGGATATTAGTATCAGCTCGGCAAAGGTAGTTGGATATGTCACCTTTTGAATATTGTCAAACAATCTTCTTCCTTCCTCAACGGCCTTGACAATGGATGAGAAATTATCATCCGTCAAAACCATATCAGCAGCCTCTTTGGCAACATCACTACCATTCTTACCCATGGCAATGCCAACATCCGCTCGTTTCAGCGCAGGTGAGTCATTTACACCATCGCCAGTCATAACACAGAATGCCTGACGACGATGCATAGCATCTACCATGCGGACCTTCGTAGCAGGACTGCATCGTGCAATGACAAGAGGAAGCTCCTCGATAGCGTCAACCTCTTCGTCGGTGAGCTTGTCGAATTCGTCCGCTGCCATGACGAGGCGTCCTGACTTGACCACAGCCGCAACTCGGTCAAGAATACCGACTTCTGACGCGATGGCGGTTGCTGTTTTGATGTGGTCGCCCGTCAGCATGTGGACTGTTATTCCGGCCATTTGACACCGGCGTACCGCTGCAGCCGTTTCAACACGAGGGGGGTCATATAGGCCTACGAGGCCGCCGAACTGAAGTTTGGATTCGGCAGCGCTTCGTGGAGAGACTTGGGAGTCGTCGTCGGCTGGTGATGTTTTGTATGCAATGCATAGAACTCGAAGTCCCTCGCCGGCCATTCGATCAGCTGTATCTCTGATGTTCTGTCTTTCTGCTTCACTAATCTGGAGTGCAGGAATGATAGTCTCAGGGGCACCTTTTGTGTAGCATTCCTTGACATTGTCCTTTGCGTTGTGGTACACAACTGTCATTTTTTTGATCGCAGAGTCGAATGGGTACTCTGTGTTCAGCTGAAGCTGCCGCTTCTGTAACACCGAAGGTTTTCCAAAATCGAATCGCATAGCCATTACATGAAGTGCAACTTCTGTCGGCTCACCGACAGCACTCCACACTTGATTATCGTGGTGTATAGTTGAGAGGTTGCAAAGGGAGATTGCTCGAAGAAATGTGTGCAATGCAGGGCTCTCTTCAATAGGCTTGTTCGAGCTCCAATCAATCTCATCGAGTTGGACCAATCCACTGGTTGGGTCGAATGGATCTGTTGTATGGCTCACAGTCAAGGTACCTGCACCTGGAATCCAAGCAGACCGAGCAATCATTTTTCCCTGAGTCAATGTTCCAGTCTTGTCGGAACAGATATTCGTAACACCACCAACGGCCTCGAGACATTGAAGCTTCCGGACAATCACATTTCCTCTCGCCATCGCCTTGGTTCCAACAGCAATTGTAATTGTGAGGACAGCGATCAAGGACTCTGGGATGACCGCGACAGCAACACAAATGCCATAAATGAGGACCTCGCCCTGGACATCCCATTTACTAGCTGAGAAGACAATGATCGCCAACAGGATAGCCAATGCAAATAGCAAGAGAGCAAACTTGCTCAACTTAACCTGCAAAGGTGTCCCGACCAAGCCAAGGATATTCATAAAGAACTTCTGCACTTTCTTGATCACTCTGACAGCTCTACTCGAGTTCCCAGAGCTAGGCTGGTCTTGAAGAAGCTGCGCAATCTTTCCAACTTCCGTGTTCATGCCGATCGCGATGACAATTCCCATCGCCCGACCCTGGGTCGTGCTGCAGCCCGAATACGCCATGTTGGTTCGGTCACCAATAGGGATATCGGGTGAGCTTAACGTCACATGGGGAGTCTTGAGTATTGGCAAGGATTCACCGGTTAGAAGCGCCTCATCCATTGAGGCGTTCATACCATCAAACAAGCGAAGATCGGCAGGAACGATGTCTCCAACCGCTAGCTGAACTATGTCGCCGACAACCAGCGATTCAGCCTTCACGGAGGCGATTTGACCATCTCGAATGACTCGGCATATTGGTGCGGAGAGACGATGCAGTGACATGATCGTCTTTTCGGCGCGGTAGTCTTGTACAAAACTATTGGTGTCAGTTTAAGCGTCTCTATCATTGTGCGCTGATGCTTACCCAACCACGATGTTCAAGACGATGACTGCAGTTATCACACCACCTTCGATGTAATCATCAATTCCAAAGGATAGGGCCATGGTGATGAGGAGTACCTGTAAGTGGGTCAGATCGCATATCTCGCTCGATATATGGTGGACATACTAGTGTCAGACTGTTGGATACCTGCCTTAGCAGTATCCCCCAGACGGAGACACTCTCCATTTCACGCACGGTATTCGGACCATCGCGCTGGAGGCGGACCGCCGCTTCTGTGGCTGACAGACCATTTCTGATATTTTGTTAAGAGATGAAGGCTTGCTTTTAGTTTCTTGACCACGCACCGAAGATCTGTTTGGAGAGATGACGCAAGCCGGGTTGGCTCGGTAAGATGGGCGTTACGATCCGGCGGCTCTTTGTTTGGTTGGTCCAGAGGGACAGGGTGGTCTGTATGCGAGATAGACTTTTCCTCAGTAGCACAGGGCTGAGATTCTAAGTGGCTTGTCACATTGGGTGTAGGATCCTTATAACCACATATAGGAGGCTCTGTCGATTCCTCGACATCAAGGATTGTCTCTACGCCCATTCAATAGGAGATAATGGTGACGGGGAGATGAGGGGCTTTTGGCAAGCTGGACTACGTGATTTTCCACTGAATAGATAACCGTAGCTCTGAGAGAAAGGAAAGACCTGTACCCGAGGTGAAGATGTAGCAGGGAAAGGGAAGCAAACGGAAGCAAGATTTAAATGTGTTGGGCTTCGCTGAAACATTGGCACAAGGTTCCAGAAGAGGGGACTGGCCAAGCGTGAGGGGCGACTCTAGCCATCGTGAAGCCACAAGGTCATTGGAGCAGGCAAGAAAGGAATGCTTGGCTGCTTTGTAGCTGGATGGATTTGATACGGAGTAATTGTTTGTCCATATCCCATAGTCCAGTCATCATTTAGGGCGATTGGGATCCTTGTTTGGCATTGGATGTCCCACTCCGGGGTTCAAGCCACAATCCCCCCCATTTCTGGGCATTCGTGGCGTGCTATTTTTGAATTAGATCTGGAGGCTGACAGCATATCTGATTTCGGTTAATCTCAAAAACCAGGCTACCAAGACGGTTCCAAGGTTCTTTTGGGGTCAGCATGCGTTTTGTGAAGGGAGCTGCGGGCACTGTTTGTCTGGGGAGGACGCGATACATTGCCCTTGCCTTCTTCTGTTGAGCACAGCCGCCTTGCCAACCATATCTGACTGGATGGAACAGATTCCAAGAGCTCGGCATTTTGGATCTGACACGTCCACTTTGGCGGCAGCCTATAGGAATCATTCACAGAACCAAAACGGTTGTCATCGATCAAGGCCGGGTTATCTTTGTACCGCGTGTGATCATCCAGTTACGGATGGTGCTCTGGGGAATATGTTATGCTAGAGCGCATGTTAGTCTCCAACTTCAGAAACTTACATTTCTTTTTCATTAAACACCGAATAGCATAGAGAAATATAAGGATGTAGTCAATACTTACAAAGTACATAGTGGCCCAGAGGAAATAGTGGTACCCAGTGCACACTTGAACAGCCAATCACAGTCCGGCCCGCACATCGATAAAAAATCACCGTCTGCGCTTTCTGCTGCTCAAACAACAACAGCTTTCAATTCATCCACCCTGACAGATACGCCGTCAATATGGTCAACCCAACAGCCTCCCTCTCTCACTTAAACCGGGCCGATGGTTCTGCGACATACAAATGCCCCGCCACGGGCTACAACATCCTCAGCGCAGTCAATGGACCCGTTGAACTTCCAGCTCGCCGCGAGGCACTGAAACCCGAAGAAGCCACCGTGGATGTCTTTGTCAAGCCTGGTACAACCACTGGTGGTGTTGGCGAAAGAGCGGTCGAAAATCATCTGCGGTCTGTGCTGGGAAAGATTGTGCTCGGACGGGAGAAGGGATTTGCTCGCCGCGGTGTGATCGTGACCTTGAACATCGTTGGAGGAGAGAATGTGCAACGTGGTGACTCGGTGAGTACTCTTCTTGTGTCGCGCTACTCCAGACCCAACTGTCAGACTAACCAATGTAGTACCTCACCCTACTCCCGGCTCTCCTGCACGCCGGCCTACTCGCCATGCTTTCCGCTTCCATTCCTCTGTCCATGACCTTCTCCGCTGTCCTTCTCGGTGTAACCGAGTCCGGTGACATTGTTGAGAGTCCCTCCTCAGCCGCCGCCAAGTCTGCCGTGTCCCTTCACGTTCTGGTCATCTCCTCTAAGAACCATCTCCTGCTGAACGAGAGCCGGGGCCGATTTGATTTCGACACTTGGGAGCTCGTCCGGGCACGCGCACTGTCGATCTGCCAGGGCGCAGCTAATGCAGATGGCGATGTCGCCATGGGCGAAGAGAACAACACGGCTAGTGTCAATGCATTCATTCGCGAGACCGCGGAGGATCAGATTTACAGCGCCTACGCACACAAGCTTGACTCGATCTGAGCTGGAGGGATTGAATTTTACAAAAGCTAGTGCGACACGATCTGATGCAATGGGTCGATCAGTGCGACCTTAGTTGCGTCCCTCCCCAGTCCCACCCGCATTTTTCCCCTTCGGCATATAATTTCGCAAGGGCGACCGTGTTGTTGCACAAGAGGATATAGGATGCTACGAATCAACTAGCCTGGCACACCCGGTCAAGGCACCCATCACCCGACTCCTGCTGCACATACAACCCACCTCGTCTATCTGTCACAGCCGACAGCCTTTCTGCAGGTGAAGCTTACCCTGGGCTACCCCAGCTTTGAGTGCCTGGGTCCTGGCACAGCGTCACACCGGTCATTTTGGCGGTGAAATTTTCAGACCTCGATGACGCCTTGGCCTGGATGATCCGAAAGGCGAAAGGGATATGAGACTTACCGACATTCCATCAGAATATAGGAATTCAGAGCCGCTTGTTGCGATACTTGTAAACGTCATAGCATCCGAGCGGTATGTGACCCATGTCGGCGGCTGCATTGGGTGAACCAGGCTATTGGACCGCATCACACACTCTAATGCCGCATATCTTGCAAGAATTCCATGGCTCACGACCTGTACAACTGTAGAACGTAGTGACTACCGTGGTCTCTCCGCGGTCGAATAGACACCAGGAAACCGTGGAACGCATTCCTTCGGGGCGGATCGTCGCCCGTAGTCGTACTCCGCACTTTGCATGGGAAATTTTTCCATTAGGCTTTTCCTGCTTATCATCTCAATCTACTCATGTTTTAGCCGGAGTGTCCAAGCACATCTCGCTGGTGGAAGACACTAGAACCAGAGCCATTCACCATCATCGACCCACGACCCCTGCGATCTCGAGACTCGGATCCGCAATCCCCGTTACATCCGATTTCTTGATTACTCTCCGTTATATTTTACGTGCCGCCCAAGCCGATGGCGTCCAGCCGTGAACAACTACGGTCTGACAAGCCCTCAATATCTCCATCTCACCCCTCTCCGGCTACCAAAGCCCCACCCCCAGCAACCGCGGCCCTCCGCGATTATGCCCTCAACCTAGAACCTGCAGAAAACCGACGAGATTCCCTATCCAGTAGCCCTGCGCTACTCTCACGGAGCCCGGGTTCTACTTCAGACGAAACCGCTGGCTGGTCCTTATCTGCCTCGACCCTTCGCTCCTTTCACCAGAATCCGCTGAACCGACCGAGATCGACCAAAGCGCTGTCGACCGACTGTATCCCGCGACAGACCATCTTGAAGGCCCTGGCCTCCAGGCCTTTGATCCTCGGCAATTCCAACAATTCGCTCTCGTCCAGTTCCCTGACCAACATGCTCACGAATAAATCCACCCAGGCTTCCCCGCCCTCCGAAGACCGGCGGCGCGGAAGCAACGCATCCCAAAATCTCTCCACGGCGCTCTCGAACCTCCAATTGAGCGGATACCTCGATAGGTCGCCTGCGACAGCACGACTCGTCCTTCAGTCCCCGTGTTATTTCCACCAACGCTTCGACGACGCCGTGAACATAAAAAAGGTGCTGGAGGAAATCGCCGACGATGAATGGCTGTCGCATTCCCGTCTCGTTCAGACGGCAACTGGTGTGCGTGAGGTGTCAAAGCAGTTGCAGCGCCGGCCTATTAAACGGGCGGTGCGAAACGTCATGATTGTGACCAAGGCTCGGGACAACAGTTTGGTGCACCTGACTCGGGAAGTTGCCGAGTGGCTGCTTTCCACGCCCAGGTACGGCAACGAGCTCGGTGTTAATGTCTACGTCGATGCGAAACTGCGGAACTCGAAGCGATTCGATGCCCCGGGTCTTTTGCAGAAAGATCCGCTGTTCGCTCAGATGCTTCACTTCTGGACGCCGGACCTGTGCTGGACTTCACCGGATAAATTCGACTTGGTGTTGACGCTTGGTGGCGACGGAACCGTTCTCTTTACCTCGTGGCTCTTCCAGCGCGTCGTACCCCCGGTCCTCTGCTTCTCCCTCGGAAGCCTCGGCTTCCTCACAAACTTCGAGTTCTCCGACCACAAATCACAACTCAACGATGTCATGGGCGATGTAGGCATGCGAGTGAACCTGCGCATGCGATTCACTTGCACAGTATACCGTCGCGACCGTAGCAAAAGCGCCGAACAAGGCGCCGTCGAAGAAGGGGAGCAGTTTGAAGTGCTGAATGAGCTCGTCATCGACCGTGGCCCATCGCCCTTCGTCTCCAACCTGGAGTTGTACGCCGACGACGAACTCCTCACGGTCGTCCAAGCAGACGGCTGCATCTTTTCAACTCCAACTGGCTCAACTGCATATTCTCTTTCCGCCGGCGGCTCTCTCATGCACCCTTCCATCCCGGGTATCCTCCTCACGCCCATCTGCCCCCACACCCTCTCCTTCCGTCCCATGGTCCTTTCAGACTCCCACCTCCTCCGCATCGCAGTCCCCAACTCCTCCCGCTCAACAGCCTACTGCTCCTTCGACGGCAAGGGCCGCGTCGAGCTCCGCCAAGGCGACTACGTCACCGTCGAAGCAAGCCAGTACCCCTTCCCAACAGTCGTTTCCAACAACAACGAATGGTTCACAAGTGTCCAGCGGGCTCTTCGCTGGAACACACGCGGCGCCATTCAAAAGAACTGGGACGGCGGAGACGCCGATGGCGAATACGGCGATAACGAAGACGAGCAGTGGGATATCGACACTGATGCCGGTCTAGTTGGCACAGATAGCGGTATCGGTCCCAGTGAAGACGGAGATGCGCTTTCTCCAAACCCCATGCGCAGACAAATGAGCTTGCTCAACATGTGATCTTGTTAGCGATTGTATTTTCGTTGTGCTCTATACCTTGATTTTCGGCGTTTTTTTGTGATCGTCAGCGTGACTCGTTCCGGCGTTGGCATTTGTATCTATTTCGGCTTTTCATATATTTCGGACAGACACTCTGTCTGTAGAGAGCATGGGTCTCTCTCTTTGTCAATAGATTTGACAAATGCCTCGACGGCTTGAATAGAAGGACCTCGATGGTCGGTACTGATATATTTTTTTGTTGAGCATGGTTTGAAGGGAACATCTGGGTGTGCTTGACTCTTTCAACGTACTTGTCATGCTAGCCAAATGCTCAGATGTTGATCGTGGCTTTGTGTTTCCCGCGATATTGGGGCAAGCAATGAATCCATTCGCTTCAATAAGTTTTAGTATGCTAATCACTAACCAGTGGCTTCTGGAGTGTCTGGTTGATAACCATATGTTTTGAAAGGCCAACCTCACCTTGGAAGCCCCCAAGGTTAGTCGATCGTGTGGTCTTTCAGGGCCTCGCCTGAACTGTGAGCGGGGGAACCAGGGAACATAGCGCCGAACAGGGCCCACGGGTATTCCCCATTCGGGTTGGATCACCTAGTCCCTGGTTCAGATGTGTCAATGGTTAGAGATGCATGATATTTCTCGTGATGCTTGCCATAATTCATTTTCTTCTGTTCAGGCCAAAGAAACAAACACAACGACTCCCTTGCAAGAAATGAATCACCAAAAACATCATCTATCGACGACCTTGGAACGTAGAGACCTTGGAAGACCTCGGGAGACCACTGAATCCCAAGTTCGATTAAGTCTGGTGGCCTTTGTACTTTTAGAACCAATGGATACTCGTGGAAAGTCTTCTTCCTTCAAGCCAGCCCGCTCTTCATGCAGGGCATGATTCAATCGAACGCTATGACTGTCCGGGTATTCAGGCGCTTAGATCAGTGATTCGGTCGCTGGACTGCGGGCTTAACTTTGCCTACAGGCGGCACGGGACGGTCCTTAGGACCCACCTTCTGTCAGCCATGCTCGTGCCAAATCACTCACATGGGCATATACTTCGGTCAAATACCCAAGAATCCCGTCAATATTGTATCACAGCCCCTTCTAGTGTGACATGCGCCACAGAGCCGCAAGCTACCAGGACTGGAACCTTGCAGGGCAACAAGTCTGGGGATTACCAACACCCATGCAATGGGTCTCTTGCGCAATTTTGAAACTGTCGCCGCCTGCTTGGTTTTATGTATAGCTTGTTCCTACTCGAGCTATTCCAGAGAGCGCTAGGAAGAGTGCATGACTGCCTTGCTGCATTAGCCCGGCGGCTGACCAGGGGTAATTATGTTGGTTCCATCGAGGCAGACTGTGGTCTTGGCGTTGATGTCGTTTGTGTCGTTTGAGAGATATTTTCAACTGCCGGGGTTGATTTTATCAGACCAAATTCAAAGGGTCCATGCATCTGGTTGAGCCACTGAAATATCTCAAAGTAAGACTTCCAAACAGCTTTGGAACAGAGATGGGTGGGGGTCATTTGGAGCGCTAGATTAAACCGGACTCAGTGTGATAGTGATCACTAGTCTACTCCGTACAGAGCACCCCAGACTGGAATAGTGATCATTGGCCCCGGCGGCTATGGTTTCTGATTTCTCTGCTTCCTTTCTTCAGTTCGATGGCCTGCATGTCTTTATAACCACTCACTTCGTCTGGCTTTCCTCAGAGACTCTGCAAGACTTCATCCAGCCCATTTCTGGTTCCTGCCAAGCACCTGACTTCAACCCTAATCTCCACCATGGGCCGCCCACGACAGCGAAGCTTGCCGAAGCCATTGCATACCATATTTCTTTTACTTGTTGGAACGTTCATCGTAAAGACACTACTCAACCTGCCGTCCTGGCACCTGGACTCAGCTCTGGGCTCTATCGACCATGTGGACTGGTCTCGCTTTGCTTATGTGCAATACGCCACCAGCACCTCCCACATTTGCAACTCGCTCATGATTTTTGAAGCTCTCGATCGCCTAAACGCCAAAGCTGATCGGGTCATGATATATCCAGTGGAATATTCTCTGGGAGAGGATGACAACACCCCAGCAAGCTACCTACTCCGCAAAGCTCGCGATGAATACAATGTCAAATTGGTTCCCGCTGAGATTCAAAGCCGGGCCAGTGGTGATGGTATCAATCTCGTTTCCTCTTTTGGTCTTATCGATGACGGCGGCTAACCTTAATATCTCTCACAGTAACCTGGGCCAGCAGCTTTACCAAGCTACTGGCTTTCAACCAAACGCAATATGACCGCGTATTGAGTTTAGACTCTGATGCAACCGTTCTGCAGGCGAGTGATCCATGTTTCTTACGATATCGAACCCTCTAACGCCATTGTAGCACATGGACGAGCTCTTTCTGATGCAACCTTGCCCCGTTGCTATGCCGCTAGCATATTGGAGGTCCGCGAACGATAGCTTCATGACTTCTGCGCTGATGCTCGTCACGCCATCTGCATTCGAGTTTGAGCGCGTCATGAATGCCACACAACGGTCGGACGATACCATCTACGACATGGAAATTGTGAACAGCCTTTACCAAGATCGTGCCCTCGTCATCCCACACAACCCGTACATCCTTTTGACTGGCGAGTTCCGAAGTCAGGACCACGCGAATTACCTGGGTGAGAACAACAATAATTGGAACCCGGAAGATGTGCTTAAAAAAGCAAAATACCTGCATTTCTCCGACTGGCCAGTTCCAAAGGTACCTTACCCTCGCTCTGTGCTGTTTATTCTGATTCTTGTTGATCTGGGGCTAATTAAATTGAACAGCCTGCAAATGAGCCTTCGACCTTTATTTTGAATGAAAAGAAACCTAGCTGTCACTTAGACGCGGTAACTGGGGAGCTTGATGATTGTCGGGACCGGGATCACTGGCTCGAGTTTTATGCTGATTACAGCCAACGACGAGAGGTATCTTTTCCCATAACTCCATTCAATGATCTTATACTAACTGTCCAAGAAAATATGCGGCTGGAATAATAGCGAAAGATAGATTCAACACCAACATGTAATTGTCACGATGATAACCATAGATCTCATAATTGATTCCTTCACTGCCATTAATTTGCGTTGCCTGCCTCTGCTGAGTTTCCTGTGTCACATTTGCAAGGTTTCTAAAGGTTCCCAAGCTTACACTAAAGCATCCTTGAAATTGAATTTGGGAAATCACTTGGAACTATTAAAGGTGTAATTCTCCTTGGTATTATTTACTATTCCAAAGTCGTAATCGCATTATTCGGAGCCTATGCATTCTCTCCAACGCCCTACCGGTACCTCTCGGTATCAAGCTCAGATATCGGCGCCTTCTGATGTGCAGGCAATTCTGCGTGCATATAGGTGTCTGAGCCCAACTCGGAACGCCCATCTCTTGTTCCCACCGAAAGCTCCTGCACTGGTTGATATTGCTGTGGTTGAACCCCGGCTTCATCAGCTTTGCTGGGGATCTGCTTTCTGCGTCTCACGAGGAAGAACCACACAAGACCACCGATCAAGGCTAAGCCTGCACATCCTCCAACGACTCCACCGACGATAGCGCCTGTGTTCGACGATCCGGACGTGTTCTCTGTCGAGTCTGCAGGTGAAGAGTTATTTCCACCGGTATTTGTGTTGCCGGTGGTAGTGTTGGCTGTCGTATTGCTCGAAGAAAATAGGGTGCGCAGGTCAGAGGAAGCCCAGGAAGATGGAGTAGGCGACGCTTCGATATCTTTGGATGTTGCTGAGGAGAGGGAGAAAGAAGAGAGACCCGGCTGTAAGCTTGTTAGCAAGTATCTTTATGCTGGGAACTAGGGGAACTGACATCAAATGAAGATCGTGATGCCTCGGATTGCGCGTCATATATGAATGCAGGCGCATCGTAACAGCCGGCTTCGCCATCATCCGCCCAGGCCTGTCGTCCACCAATTCCAAAAATTTGACGTCCGTATGTTACGCATGTGAGAGTCATGCGGGCCTCTTCAAGGGGGGCGGCGGAGTACCATTTAAATGATGGGATGGATAAGTAGTTTCTAGGGCTTGTCAGCGCTGTGAACGAAATAGAGACAATGCCACATACACGTCTAGAATGGTATCTTTGGAGCTCAGATCAGCGCCTCCCATCACGTATATCTGGTAAGAGGATGAAGATTCGTCGTGCTGAACAGAGGCACAGAATTGTGTGCGCGACGCGACAGTTCCTGTCGTGGACTGATTATACCATTTGGCGCCGGCAATGTCGTAGACTTGGACGTGGTTCCACGAGTTCTCAAGCACTTGTCAGTACAGCAATTTAATGGAACACTTTTTCAAAGCTCACCGATGACATTGTAGCATTGATCCCATTCTTGATCGACGGGACATCACCACCAATGTATACCAGGATTCCCATTTCTCCAACTGGCACATAGGAGAGAGAACCTTCTTCGACTGCTTCGTAGGGCCCGTCAAGAGATGTGTACAGCCCGGTGGTGGTATTCAGTTGGATCAGTCCGGTGGCATAGTTCTTTGTCGAGTCGGTGATAGATGCAGTTGTGCCACTAGCTTGGTATCCACCGATCCAATAGCCCGCTTGAATCGCTGGCGCGTTTGTGTAAACTGTTATCCAACTCAGCATCGCTCCCTGCTTATATTTCGGCGTCGAACCTACCTCCATACTCCAATCGCGTGGGTTGGATGGTGCCATCTTGTTTGGCCCACGTCTTATCACCCACGGTATAAGTCCAAATGGTGTTCTCGTTTGTGATATTCTCCAGGAATCTCCCGCCGTATTGATAAAGTGTGGAATTGTCGGCTTTTGACCAAAGCGCCATGTCTTTTATCTTCGGGACATCGGTGTCGATCTTTGACATTTTATAATTCTTCCCTTCCGAGGTCGAGAAGGACGATGTGAGATCGAGCGTCACGAGATAGTTGTCTAATCGAAGCAAGCCATCAGGAAATCAATCTTTAGATACTTGGAATTGCAGAGCGACTCACTCGACGCATCGCCATCGTCTGGGACCAATCCTCCATCCAGACCGACCATATACAAAACATTGTTGGCAATATCGGCTAGAAGTCATCAGCATTGAAGACCGATTCGCGAACATCTCCACATACCACCAAATCGATAACTGCGACAGAATCCACCGGATAAGTCTGACAGGACCGATCGCCTAGCTAGATCAATGACTCCAGCATTGACCAAGGGTGCCAACACCCAGAGCAACACAAACCACCATCCGGTCATGATCAACACTCGACAGTGAAACAGCAAGATGTGAGATTTGGAGGGTTTTCGGGGTCCAAGTTGGCGCGGGCTGGAAAAATCCCGATTATTCAAGTCCCATCACGCGCTGGAGCTAACAAATAGCGGGCGGCAAGGCATGTTTCTCGTTTTATCATCAGGGGCTAGTCTAATTCCATTCTAAGCCTCAGTAAGCGCTTGACTCTAAAATTTGGGGGCCATTTTGCTGTCTGCAGGATAGCGCACCGCGCTCGCAAATGAGCGTCGAGATTCGGGTGGGCCAATTGGTTCAGGGTTTCCGATCTGCGTGCTTGGCCGCTCGTTCACCCGGCATGGTCCCTCTACTCAGCGCTAGAAAGGGAAGTTCGACAGGACCATCATTTCACACAGCCGGTGCTTTGGGCATGATGTTGAAATGCTGTTAGTGGCTGGAAATTCAACGGCCCTACCTCGGGACTTGGTTTGTGGCTTTGGGCTTAAAATAACTCCGCCCTGCAGCAATAGCAGCACCAACTTTCGGGTGGAAAACGCCATTGTGATTTTGTTAACCCGCCCGATCGATCAACCTCCCCCGGGTTGTTCGCAACCCGTTAATATTGGTTCCGATGGACTCCAGAGCTGATTATACTCATTATCACACTCAAATTATTGTCTAGCGCAATATATACAGGAGGTTTCTGGACATGCATGATTCAGGAATGTCGGGACCAGTATGAAAACAGGCGTGTCTTGCCCTTCACTCAGAATCCGACAGAAGTCTCAACCCCATCATCGGTAGAATGAGTCTCGAAATCAACTTTTCCAACACAATCTCCATACTCATAAGCCTTCGTCAATTCACCAACATACCCCTCAGCAACCGGCTTGCCAAAAGTAACAGCAGTCTTCGGCAATTGGCTGCATTCATGGCTTGCATCGGCGTTCCAAGGATAATATTCCACAAAGCCCACCTGCGAGCCCTTGATGCCCTGTGAGCCAGAAGGAAGCTCATACGAGCCGATACGAGTCTCGCTACCACTAACGGAATCGATCAATGTTCCGACCCATGTTGTTCCAACCGTGTTGTTGATGTGCAGCAGATACGTGTGTTCATACGATCCCTCGATGTCGACAGCACAGCTTACACCCGCTCCACCGTCTGCGCCATCGCTGCAGTTCTCGTCGGTGGATTTGGTGCCCGCGATGAAGCTGGAGAAGGCGGCGTGCAGAACGGGCTTTGAACCCGAGTCCGCGCGTGGCTGCAGACCTGTGTAGCCAACATCTGATTGACCGACGAAGTTGAATTGCTGTGCAAAGTAGTATCCTGTTTCGTGGGGTGCGGCGCCGACGTTCATAGGGAAGGTGAGTTCCTTCAGCCCAGATTCAGGCGCGTTTGATACACTCCAGGATATTCCCACCAAGGCGGAGGTGGGTTGGAGCAGATGGAGGGCGAAGAGGAGGGACTGGGAGATCTTCATATTGGCTGTTATGGTTGACAATGCTTGGAATGGAATCTGCAGGAGGTCTCTCACGATCCCGGAGGTTCTTTATACCATTTTTGGGCTGTGAGATCAACTATTAAGGGGCTGTTGAACTCAGATGCAAGGGGGTGTTGAACTACACGCTGTAAGATGGGACCCACATCACAGAATGTCTCAACATCATGACTTTGGATTACTCCGTAGCTGCACGAAGTACCTGGGTTGTTTCCAGAACAGATGTCCCATAGGCTATGTTGATGACCTGCCTGTGATAGCAGGCTTCTGAATGCTTCTGCAATGCCTCGATCAGTACTGTCGCTTTTCCCAGTGCACAACTTGGTCTTTTCTGCAGCAGACAATGTTTTGAAACTAACACAGCAGTCTACATCTCGACTCAAACTTCGGTTCCATCCTCCAGGCTGCTTAAAGGAAACGCTGAAGCGTTTCAGTATCCGAGATGTGGACCTCGGTAGCTTATCCTGAAACCGATGTAACCGATCCTACCCCAGTTTTCACTTCATCTCTTAATATGACAGCACAGAATAGAGTAACTAGCCGCCGATCGCTATCTAAATCTACCCTTTCCCCATCAACTCGAACTCAAACGATGCATAGGTTCTCGGGCGTTTTGATTCAAAGCCGGGAAAAAATCCCTGAGATGAAGATCGACTTGCATCAATTCCTTGGATCGACCTTGAAGTGGAGCATCGACGCTGCCTTCTAACCTCACCGACTCCATCTGCGAGATTCTCTTTCAGAGGATTTGATAAAGAATGCCAGGCGTGCTCAGGCTTGTTTGATCTGCTCTTGTGGGAAAAAGCATCGTCCATTATCGTCAACCCGATCACGCAGGATCTCTGGGACTGGGATATTGTATGGGGATGATGTAAGGAGATTCAGGATGATCACCTCGTTCTTCAGGCTCTCAATTCGTGAGGCTCGTTGAAGCGTTCTCTTAAGACAGGCTCAGACCCTATCAACCACTCTCTCCAACGGTCCCCGGACTTTAAGAGTTGGACATGGGTCGAGTTTAAGAAGGGAATCTTTTCATACGATGCAACCACATGCGACGAAACCTTGAAGTGGTTCGAGCATTACGGGTGAATGCGAGAAGCTCCTAGGCTTGTAGGTGGGGAAAGTCTGGAGATATGAAGGTATTTTGTTTATTGTAGCCTGGGATTGTTGTTCGCCCCCGCCACGCTCGCTGTTCAACTTCCAACTCTTTGGAAGGCATAAAATATCTCGCTTGGGTGATTTAAACACGCACGTCGCTTTTGGCACGCCAGCACGTGGCCGTTCGAGGCCATTGGAATCAATGGGTGAACGCAAAATCCTTCCCAAGATTCACATGGAGCCCACCTAGCTTCCTCGCATTTGATCAATGGGAGCGCATAGGGACCTCGCTTGCTGCAGTTGAGTCCGCTCTTGGTGCGGGCATCTGAACATACATTTGCGCATTGATGCTTTCTCCGTTCTTCTTTGACTTGTCTTTCACGTATAATCATAATGCTCTTTGATTTACTCCGTGCCCAAAATAATATAAAAAACATGCACAAGAGCCTGTAGCAGTAGCAGGCCCTTGCAAAAGAAGTGCCTAGAACTTTTGGGTAAAATGACAGCAACAACCAATCGCAGACGTTATAAATTCCCTCCATCCAAAATTGAGTCTTCAAGGACTCTTATTATGTTCGAACTTTTTACCAATCGCAGTTATCGGCCAGGAAGGCAGCCAGCTGCTCGAGGTATTTCTTGTCTTCATCGTCGAAGCCATTTGGCTCAGTGCAGTCGATATCAATAATGGCGACAACCTGTTATTCGTTAGTGGGGTTCTGAAACCACGGTTCATGGGAAGTACGCACCTCTCCGTTCACAAGGATAGGGACAACGATTTCGCTGCGGCTCTCTGCGTCGCATGCGATGTGTCCAGGGAACTTCTCAACGTCGGGGACAACGACGGTCTCCCGCTTGGCGGCTGCGGCACCGCAAACGCCCTTTCCGAAACGGATTTCTTGGCACGCGGGCTTGCCGTGGAAGGGTCCGAGCAGAAGAAGCTGGTCCTCCGATGACGTGTATGTGGTGGAAATGGTGACACCGCTGGTGCCGGGCACGCCGGTCAGTGGGGGTGAAGAGATGGGCGAGGCAAGGGTGGGGAACTTGTCATCGCGAATGTAGAAGCCAGCCCAGTTGACGGAGGAGGAGGGGGCGGGGAGGGAGGCGTAGGCGTGCCACAGGAGAGATGCGACGTTTGAGAGATTGCTGAATGACTGTCAGTGGAATTCATTGTCTGAAGGGATCGTCGCGACGCACCTGACCCAATTCCTCTGGCCGTCCAAGAGGCCTTGTGTTTGCATCAGCAGCATCTCGTATACATCGGCTTTGGACGAGCCGGGCGCGAAGTAGGAGGAGTCGGCGTGAGGCTGGAACAATTAGCAACGGAACACCACGACAGATAGCTCTCAATTCCACTTACCATGATGGCAGAGTTCGATTGCTTGTAGACTTGGAGGTTGGATGTCGCAAGAAGATAAGAGAAAATGCCAATCGGAGCGGGGTGACAATTTCGGTACCGCCTTCAAGCGTTTTGGCCGACTGCGCGATCCTCAAACAACACCATTTCCCTCATGTTGATCCAAGATAAGAGTCCCGGATTTATGTTCCTGTCTGTCATGACAGCACATTGGCCGAACCAACCGCTTGATTCCTCACGTCCGGCTCTTTCTCGTCAACGCGGGGGTGAACTCTGAATTGACGTCTGAACCCCAAACTCAGTCCGCATTTGGTCAGTGGTCGACCCCAACTCGGGTCTTAATTTCAGGCCCTGACCTGAGAGGCTCGCGGCATCGGAGAAAGGTTGATGCCATGTTCTGCGCGTCTTCTAGATCACTGTCTCCGACGGTCCAAACTCTGTCTCGCTTCAACGGGCGCACTTTCGTACTAACCACCCGGTGTACTTGGTGCTTTTCAACCAATCCACTGATAATATGGTTAATCTCCACTCGCAGCATCGATCGGACACGAGATATGGATCGCCGCTTGATCTCGAATTTGTGCGAGGCGTGTCCGCGAGATACTAGCTTTCGCGTTCCCTTAATCCACCGGTCTACAGTGCGGGTCCCGGTTGACTCTTCGACATGCACTTCGTCGGGGGTGATCCGAACGACGGGTCCTGTGCGTGTGTGTGAGTGCGAGATATACTTCGATTTTGTGCGGGGCGTGCCTACCATATGTGCGGTGCATTTCGCCAATCTCATGTTTGAAGCCGTCGGTGCCCCAGACCGAAAAATAGAGCTCATACAGCCCTGTCGCGGCTGCTAATCGAGGGCCTGGGAATTTATTCAATGGGTGGAAATGGAGTCGGTAGATCACCATGACCAAGTTGTAGGCAACAACACTCCCCAAAAAGAAACAGGCCAGCATGATGGATTTTGTAGAAGGGCAATATTGTAACCACCACTTTATTCAAAGCAGTGTGGTCTGATCCAGGCCGGGGAATTTCCTCAATATAACCCAGACGATAAAAATACCCTTAGCACTAAAGGGATCCTCCACTGCGCAGCCCCAGAGCCGGGGCAAATTTTGATTGGTGAATCCCATACCGCATGTTGTACTGCATAGCCATTTTAGCACGAACACAGGCAGATCTCGCGGACCGATAGACTGGATTCGCTCGGCTGTCCCCAGCCTCTGGGACAGGGAGACGCAATCTCCAGTGGTTTCACAAGTCCTACCAACGAGCGACAGAAGTATGCGGTCATTAATACTGCACATTCAGTCTGATTGGGTATTTTGCAAACCATTCCATCACTCTGGGCGAACAGCACACCGATATTGAGATCCGTGCCGATCTGGCGTGGCTCGTGCATAGGGATTCGACGATGTGGGACCGAACGCAGACTCAGACCGCCAGTTGGGTAAACAAGGCCTGGGCCACCAGTGGATCAGTCGATTTTGATTGGAATGGCGGCGTCATCTTTATCTTTCGTCTGCGCTCGGTGCCCGGTGCTCGGATCTTGCCTTTCGTTTTGTCCGGCCATCCCAGTCCACGGGTGTGGTGGGCTAACACTTCATTCGACGATTTTGTGATGACTTTGTGTATAGCCGATCAACCATGATGAATATTGACGATATGGCGCATTTCTTGTTCGATAAGCTTGTGCAGATCGGATAAAGGATCGGCTTGTGGGTTCCAAGGTTGTACCACATGCAAGGTGAAGTGTGGGGAAGGTTGTATACAGCCACAACTGTATGCATCGGTGCCCTAGAATGAATATCTCCAACAGGGAAGACCTCGGGAGCCGAGTGCATTGGAATACTGGAAGTATCCATGGATGTGAATCAAATGATAATGACCAGGGTTGATATACCGAGGTCATTCCAATATCATTTGGGCCCAGGTGTCCGGGTGAGGCTTGGAATTACACTAGTCACCTTAACATGCATGATGGCCAGTATCACGTCAAGATAGACTTTGTGAGACCTGGTAAGTGACAGGGTGCCTGGGGCATGAAAAAAGCCACTTGCTCTTAGAACCTATCAGTGCTGTTGGTGGGTCCGGTGGTAGTATCAAACCATTGCAGGTAAAGTCTTGAGCAATCAGCTCTTTCAGAGGATCACGAACAAAAGACCGCCAGTAATGGATGTGGCTTGTTGGGTTGATGAAAGAGAAAGATAGAAAAAAGAAAAAAAAGGGGCGGGGCCAGGGATTGAACGTGGAAGATCGTATTGGCACTCCTTGGAGATCATACAGGCACTTCTTTGGAAAGCAATCGTCCCCTGACCCCTAGGGCTCGGGGTTATACTCAATGCTGCGGTTGAGCGGTCACAAGACCGTTAGACCACCCTCAACCCTTGACAGCATCCTGTCCTGCAACTAATTTTAACCTACAAAAGTTAGCCAACTGAATATCCTCTACATGTCACCTTCCCAAATAGGCAACTATATAGCAAACACCAAACAAGCGATGTTGCGATTGCTGAACACAGATGCCAGCTATAAAAGAAGCCTTTCTATTTGGAAATCCTCATATACCCCTCTCTCATTCCTTGTTACTCTTAATCTCTCAATTTCCAGGTTCAAGTTCCTGGACTGTGATGCTACCATCGAACAGAAAAATGGTTTCCACCAGAAGCAGTCACCAAAATCTACCCACCATTCCCGAGCACTCTCCCCCTCCTGATGATAACATCATTCAAAATGTTCCTGCTCATCCCAGGCATCGAAGCAAGTCCCCTGCAGAACCAACATTCATGCAGTAAGCCCCCTCTATCTAAGAAAGCATCCGGGGATCATCACATATTGACTGAGATTAAGTTCACCTTCTGCCATCAGAAGTGCCATCTCCGAGTTCCCCACCGCCTTCCTCGAGCCATCCTACCCGGGAAATACCTCTGGCACTCTTGAGCCACCCGCGCAGCAGCTCCACAACAGCTCTGACCTACTTACCTCGCCTTCCACGATCGTGGTAGTAAGTACCAACACGATACCGGATGCTGCCGATGAGGAAGGAGTCTCATATCCCAACCAGTTCCGCAGCGACAAGTTGAACACCCCGGGATTCGAGGCCCAGCCACCTATCCCCCCAAAGGATGCAGAAGAAGAGGACGAGCCGAAGCCCGAGATCCAGCTTCAGCGTGACATGGACGCTGATATTGAGGCGCACAGCGAAGCATCGAATGTCATGCCCGAGAACTTAGAGGTGAACAGCACTCCATCACAGATGCCAGTTGGTCGATCCAGCGAGTCGCTCAGGTCGTTTATTGTGGGGTCTCGTCAGTTGTTGAAGATCGAGGAGGAGAAGCTTGATGAGATGTACAAGCCCGAGAGTGGGGATGTCTTGTTGGCTCATCAGGAGATGGATGGGTTCCTTTCGCAGTATGAGAAGGCGAAGAGGGAGTATGAGTGGAGGAAGATGCAGCAGGAGGCATACTCGACGCAGCAGGTTGAGATTAGGAATCGACGGAGACAGTTGGATGAGGCGGAGAGGGAATTCGATGACCTTTGTCATTGAATTTTGAAATACCGCTGGGTTTGCAAGGTGGGTTTGATATCAGGAGGAATTTGAACTTTGAGCTTAGTGAACTGGGGTCATTGCTGTTGAAAGTTAGCCTCTCTTGGTGATTACAGCCTTATTTCTGCTTTACTGTGTGCTCCGGAATGTTACAAAGCTCTTCCAGCGTGGCGCTGAACTAAGATAGGCTTTTGGGCTCAGATTCTTGTAGAACACCATACACTTGTCAAATTAGGATCTAGGCCCTATAATGTTCTAATATAATACACAGTCCAATCTAGTTGGACTTGCAAGAACCAACAGAGGGCTCGGCCTCGGCCTGGGCCTGCGCATGATAGCTATCGTGAGCCCAGCCGTGGCCGTGACGGCCGTGGCCGCGTCCATGGCCACGAGAGATACCAGTGGGGGTTCCACTAGGGGTGGCACCAAACGAAGCACTGGGGATCTCGCCCCAGGATCCACTGGGGAACGCGCTAGGGAAAGCGGCAGCACCGCTGGGAATGGCACCCCAGGCATCGCTGGGGAATCCACTCTCGGCAGCAACAGCGCTAGCGGTACTGGGAGCATCGACGGGAGTGGCAACAGGGACCTCAGTCTCCGAAGCACTGGCAATCGCATCCACGGCAGCGCTGGTCTTAGCACTGATAGTGGCGGCGGCAGCGGCAGTAGTAGTTTCAACTGACTCGATCACGGCACTGCTTGAGACGAGATTGTCGGAGCCGCTTCCAATAGTGGCGATACTACCGCTGGTAGCCTCAACAGCAGCTTCGGTGGTCTGGCTCACGGCAGCGACGGTCTCGGTGGTCGCGGCAGATGCGGCCGCGGTCTCGACAGAGGCAGCGGCAACTTCAGCGGAGGCGGCAGTAACTTCGGCAGAAGCGGCCTTGGTCACCGCAGAGGCCGTCGCACTCACGGAAACCTTGGCAGCAGCGCTTGTGGAAGTGCTGGTAGTGGAGTTTGACGATGCCTCAGTTGTGCCATCCAGACCAATACAGGCGAAGCTCAGCTTCTTGCCGGTCGCGGATGAAGAGCCGTCGTTGGCCTGGGAGAGATCCCAGGTCATGCTAACGTAAGGCCAACAGATGCGACCGTCGGACATGGTGACCATATCACCCGCGACGTAGACATTGTCACTGCTGAAAGAAGAGCCGACCTTGGAGCCGGTGGAGTCAACTTCCTGGAAGAAGGTTCCAGCAAACTGACCGCGGCAGCCCATAGCAATGAAGTCGCAGGTAGGGTTTGAGATCTCTTCCCAGGTGATCAGCGCATTGCTGCTTCCAAAGGTAGCAGCGTGGGCGTTGGAGCAGTCGTTAGATCCAGAGGTCACCCAGTTAATCTGGCTGTCACCGTCCTCAGTGCCAACAACAGAGGTAGCCTCGGCTCCGACCTTGGTGTACTTGTCAGAGAAGAGAGCGATGGCAACGTTGCGACCATTGGTGCGGTTTTGCACGTTGGTGTAGCCGGTGCCCATCCACGCGTTCTCAGTGACGTCCATGGCACCACGGGAAACCCACGCGAAGATGTACTTTGTGGTTTCGGCGAAGCGAGCCAGTGCGCTGTAACTGCCGGACATACCACCCATGGGCTCACCAGAAGCACCGTTGGTGGTGTTCTCGTTGGAAATCTTGACACCGTCGGTGGTCATGCCCTGAGTCTTAGTGTTCAACCAAATAGCACCCTGGTCTTCAGCACAGATACCGGCAAAGGGAGCGGCATCGGCAGCTTCGAATGCAATACCAGTGTTGTGGCTGCAACCCCATGCACTTGTGGCACCGGAGATTTCCTTGAGGGTTCCGTCAGTGGTAACGTACTTGACGCTGTCACCATAGTGGCCGGACGCATCACCGGAGTAGTCAGTCACAACGAAGTAAGCGCCGTACATCTCGGCAGCCTCGGAGTAGACGAGATCACCGTTCATGTCGGGGGCAGCAGAGAGTCCCTCGGAGGCGTGGACGCCGGGTCCACCGAGCCAGGTCTTCCATGTCTGCTTGCCGGAGGTGTAGCGGTACAGCACGGGAACGGGGGTGTCACTGGGGGGCGCGTTGGTGGTGCCAGAGGGCATCGCCTCGTTGGTGAGAAGAGCGAAACCATCGTTGTGGGCAACGAGACCACCGGCTTTATCTTGGATTAGTTAGGTCCTTGGGGGTTTTGGTAAATCTACACACCTTCCTTTCCACCGGACACAGTCACGGTAGTACCAGTGGCAGCGAAGGTAGTCGGGTCAACCTGCTGGACATGGACATCCGTCGCACTGGAGTCAAGATACGCAACGTACGCAGATTTTCCATCGGGCGACACGGCGAAAGGAGTACGGCGATGGTGGGGATATCCAGTCCAGTACGAAGGCTCGACCGGGTTGAAAGAATAGTCGAGTGCCAGCACATCGACGTGACTTTTCAAGTTGGACTTGGAGACAGCCGCGCTAGCGCCCAGCGCCGCAGAGAGCAATGAAAGAACGAAAGTCCCACGCATGTTGGGAGGGTATGTCTGTCTGATCGGTAGAACCAGGGATCGTCGCTCTTTAATACACGGAGCAACATCTCTATATTTTCGGAGAAACTCCCATCAGCAAATTAGATTGAGACAGTGGCGGTGTCATCTCTCTGCCAAATTGGTGGGTTAAAGTGGATGGCTGAGTGCCCCTGTCTGGTGTAGAGTAGATCTGGACGGAACGGGTTCTTCATCCGAGGGTTGTTTCAGCCCTTTTCCCACTCGGATCTTCCCGTCCCCACATCTTAATTTCTTAATTCCCCGGCACTGGTTTGACCTTCAGGGTTCATCTATTGACCTTACCATATAGTCTACTTGAATGCAGTCAGCTCCCAACGTATCCGAGATTGTAACTCATTCTAGCTTCGTTCTTCATCTCCCTTGGTGGCCTGGTTCGTCACTGTTTGAGCCGACGGCGGCTAAAAGCATCAACATCTGGTAGATCGGCATTCTAGATCCTGCGATTTTGGTGGAGTTAGACCCTAACTCTCGAACTTGGGCTGTTCATCTTCATTCTTGATATCTGTGATCCGTATAGTCCAAATTCTTTCGACTGATATCCGGTTCCCAATCATTTGCCTATGTTTTCCTTTCTGATGCGCCGTATCACAGCCAATTTGTATCAATTTTCTCCAGCTCTCGGGTGCCTCTACAAGACTCTCCCCGCCATCTCTCCACTCAGTGACAGTATCACTTCATTTGTTCGAACATCAGCTACGGCAGAGTTACAAAGAGAAAAAGCAGGTCATATTCTCTGCACGCTCTATCCTAATGGCTTCTGACATCTGTGATCCACAATCTTGCCCAGCTGGTCCCTGCCGAGCCTTGGCTGCCAACATGGTTAAAATGGTGGGCTAGATTGAACCCATCGAGACTGATACAATGTGTGAAATATTTTCCCAGTCGTTGGGCATCTGGGTAGTCACCTTTTTTTGTCCCGCTTTCAAGGTTCGCGATTTGATTCGTTGACAAAGCCCTGGAGGTTCCGGGGTTGCATGTGGCGCACCCCCTGCTATCGAATCAGAGCTGTTCAACCATTTCCAGATTATCATGGATTTCTTCGGACTTGCACAATAAAAACGCATCGAGGAGAGCTCCATGCTCCTCAACTCCAACAACATTCATGGACGCTAATCTGTGATAAGAAAAAAACAATGACCCTTTCCACTGAGGCAATCATCGCAATCATCGCTCTCCTTGTTACCGTTTTACAGCTACTATTCGGGCTTTGGAAACATATGACCAGGGCGAGTTCGAGCTTCATTGCAAGGAAGAATTCAGTTCCAAACTATTCACATTGTATTCACACACTCGAAGGCTCTCCGGGGACAACACTGCCCCTACATAATCGATTCACCGACCACCTATCCGCAGAGCCGCCAATACTATCTGGAGATCGGTGGGGGCCTTGGAATAATACACGCGGTAGGGCCTCTCTCCTTGGGTCCCGTCACCTTTTCAAGGAGAGAACGATCCCTAATATTTATTCTGCTTTAGCCGAGATGCACACCACTGGCACATGGGATTATTACTCCGAACACATATCCCTCACAAGGAGCGCTGGTCGGTAAGCGCTTGGGAAATATCTCCGGGTGCTCTACGATGCGCCGAATCTCTATGTGGATTTTGGATACAGTGGCCTTGGAGGATTCGACATCTTTCGTCGTTGAAAGGTGGATTTCAAGGTACCAGAGGTCAAATACTTATGAAACACCACTGTATATCCAATTGTTAGGAGTTTTATTCTCAGTACCTCCGCATGGACTGAAAGTCAAATTACCCAAGCACTTCTCTGTTTCCAACCTTGTACCTAACTCACTCTTAATGCTGTCTAATAAGCTCAGATTAGGTCACCGTTTCACTTAAACTATCGGGGATTTTCTGCGCGAATAGCTGTAACGACGACGTCGGCGAACCTTGAGGCTCAAATTAAGATTACTGAGTTCATTCATTGTAAATATAACCTGTATCAATCTTCAACAGTATAAATAGTACTTTTAGGTAGCATATCAAGTCTTCTTCTCCTCCACACGCTCCACTGCTCCCGCATGTGGAGTTGCAGTGTTCTGGCCACTCAAGAAGCTCACCGCACCCGGTCCCGAGAAGTGCTTGCGCCCTGTTGTAATCCAAGTGATAATGCTAATGAGAGCAACGACTCCAATGGCAGCGCTTGTATAGTTCATCGACTCGTGGCTGACGGGATTTTCACTGGGAAAGTTGAAAGTGATTGCTGCGAAAAGGAGGAATAGAAGACCGATGACGTTCAAGGCGATGGATACCGGTGCAGAGAACGAATAGGGACCATCGAGTTTCGTTACATGGCCGGTGTAGTATCCAAGCAAGCGACTAAGGAGGGCCATTGCATATGACAAGTCTGCAAACTGGGTCAGTGGTGGTTCTCGCTAGACAAAGTGCATAAAACTTACAGAAACCTTCAGTCGAGATGGCAATGACAGTCTGGAAGCCCGTTGTGGTGCCAAACTCAATGGCATCGAGGGCGAGTTGCACCGCCAGGGTCAGTAGCACGGCGTTGACAGGAACATGGGTCTTGCTTTCGACCTTGCTGAAGAACTTGGAAAAAGGAAGGCCATTGTCTCTGGCAAAAGCGTAGACTGCACGCGATCCTTCGGCAAGAATGTTGTTTCCGGCGACGATGACAATCACCGAGATGAGAGTGGACAAGACGCAAGTGGCCGCTACACTTCCGGTTGAGTCATAAATAATTTGAATCACAGGAACACCTGTGCTGGTGTTGGCAGTAGTTTCGATGTCGCCAATGCAGAAGCAAAGAGTAACAAGGAAAGCAAATCCAGTAATAGCACCCAGGACAACGGCGAGGACGATAGCCTTGGGAGCCTCCTTCGAAGCGGACTTCATTTCTTCGGTCATATGTGAGGGCGCATCGTAGCAACACATGCCAAAGCAAGCTTGGAGAACACCGATGATCGCTGCCATCCCAGTGCCGAAGCCAGTGGTATTCTGGAAGTCTTGGAAAACGAACGAGGCGGGCTGCTTGTGATCATTCATAGCAAGAATCGTAGCAGTGACAATGATAAAGGATGCGACATTCCAGATCAAAATTCCTTTGGAGATCTTATGCAGGAAATGTGAGCCCCAGAGGTTGACGGCAGTGGAGAGGAACGCGACAAGGTAGGCAACTAGCACTGTTTGCCATCTTTGAATCTCGAATTCGGGAAAAACCAAGTTGGCCATGCCCAACACAAAGTTGGAAGCAATTGAATTGTTGGTAGCACCCATAGCAAGGAGTCCTGTCACAGATCAGTAGCTTTCCGAGCACGCGTTGGAGGGCCAAATTACCAATCAGCATAAACCATCCCGTCACATAAGAGAGACCTCGAGCAATTTTTGGCGGGGCAAGTGCCGCAACCCATGAATATTGTCCACCAGCTACCGGATACATGGAGCACATCTCCGCCATAGGAATTGCAACGGCTAAAGTCAACAGACTCACACCAATGAAACTGAAAATCATAACCGGGGGGCCGCCGGAAGATACACCGACGATGAAAACACCACTCAGTGCAGTCCATCTATGAAATTCATTAGCATGGCACAATTCCGTTTGTATTCATACTCACGATGTCACGACGCTAAAGCTGAATCCGATCATGCTAACCAGGCCAAAGGAGCGTTTGAGCTCTGCATGGATTAGCACCCACGCTCAAGAAATTCTTCGCTCAAAACATACCCTGCTCATATCCCAAATTCTCGAGGCGCGCATCTTCGCTCGGTGTGCCCTGAAACACCTTCTGATTGTCGTCTTCGGCTGACATCGCTGCAAGTTGAAGGTGGCAAAGCTGGCAACCTGGATTGAGCGCTCAGCAAGGGGGGCCAGTGCCTTATAAACGAACACACCAAAAAGGAGCCCGATCACACCCCATACTTTTTGTCATAACCCCGGAGTAACCAAACTGACATCGTGATAAGATAGATGTTCTCTGTCGACTGCCCGATAGAGAAGGTCTGCGCGATGGCTGTGGGGCTCGGCTGCCAACCGGGTCGGAGAACCACACTTAGCTCGGCTTCTTTGCGGGGAGAAGCGTCTGGGTATATCAAGGGTGCGATAAGACAATTAGGCAATTGCAAGAGAAATGACTGAACATGTTACTCGCTTATCATGGTAAACAACCATTGGGCGGCTACTTTACTATTGTGAAAATTCACTCTCGGTCCGGGTGAACCTTATACGTAAGGCCGGCTATAGGGCCGGTGCTTGGGCCCTTGTAAGCTCTGCTGCCGAGAACGTTAATCTAAGCCTTTTGTGTGTCCGGGACGCAACCTTGTGTCTTGGCTCTATTTTTTAAATGTGTTCCGGCATTTCCCATATTTTGCATATACTAAAGGTAGTGATACCAAGGCTGATCGTCCTTCATTCGACTTCGGCTGCCTCTTTTAGGCATGGTCAGGCGTCTCCAGTTTTTAGGGGGCTGACTCTTGAAATATCTGGACCCAGCTTTTGAGATGTGTCAGTACTAATCGAGTATATTGAAACGATCATGACCCTCCAAGGTGTGGGGGGAACCACGATGTCTCCACTGTGGCTGGTGAGCATGCCGCAGAACCCATCAGCAGCTGTCAAGTTGAAGATAACGCGCCCTTGGCAGTTTTGACATTGACTGAGAACTAGGATGACACATTCTTGATATCGTTCCCACACACTCTCTCTTTCTTTTCTCTCCCTCTCCCTCTCCCTCTCCCTCTTTCGGTTTTCCTTACAGTTCCATACACTTTTTCTGGTATCATTGCCACTTGGTCCGAAGATGGTTTTTGGATCCATCGTGTCGGAGTGTCATGTGAATTGCAGTATGTTGTGGAAAAGTGAACGGTTGAGTGAAAAAAGGCGACGCTGTATTGGTCGCGGAAGTGATGTTTGAAACTGGAGCAAGTGAGAAATACGGAATCTGAAATGCTAGCGGAAGCAGCGTAGATCAGATTCGCGGCACGACAAATCCGGTTATCACTTGGGTAATTATTGGCAGTGAGATGAAACGAAAAAGTGAGAAGAGTGGCTCAGTTGTGAACGGAAAGGTTTAGCGAAGAGAGAGAGTTGAGAAAGAGAGAGAAAGTTAAGCAGGAAGAGGTTCGACAGATAAAGAAGTTCGAGCAAGAGCGAGTCCTCAACGAGCAGACTTGCGGTGGAATAGCAAGTTGTGGTAAGCAGATAGTTGTGTAGTGATGCTTTGTAAAAGGTATAGCGTGCCAGCGTCAGCTAGCGTGTTCGTTCAAATTCTGCGATGAGCTCTTCACACCCTTGCGCATCGCTCGCCATCACTCATTCGTCGTCTTTTGCGCTGCGGCCTCTCCAGCGCAGTAAATACCAGGTGATTGTTACCCTTGTACGCCAACTCGGGGCCGACCGCCAGCTGGACGAGTCTCCTTAACCAGGACTTTCTCCACGCCGTACCTCTCTTGTTCAGGATAACGGTCATCAACCGTCGGAACGTGCTCGTTGTCATCTTGGCTTCGATCCCACGGGACCTCCCTCCATTGCGGTTTCATTCCCTTTTCCTGGTATCATGGCCACTTGGTCCACTGCACTGGCGAATTCAACTAGGGTATCGTGGAATATCAGGTCACCACACCGCTGATAGTTGTTTCTGCGCCTTCTTTTCTTTGGTGGTTTCGATCGTTTTCGTTTCGTGCCCTTGGTTATAGGGGTCATTTCTGAACATTCTTCGTTGTTGTCAGGGTCGCAAAGCTTCTGACATTGAGAAGGTCCAAATAACTAAGAAACTCATGATGGGGGGAAGAAGGAAGAAGCTATAGAGCCAGGCAAGCAGGAAGAGATAGCAAGTGAGCAAGTGAGCAAGTGATGCAAGTGAGCAAGTGATGCAAGTAAAGCAAGTAAAGCGAACGCATCACAGTTGTATTAGAGCTATGAAAGCGAACCTATCATTCCAAGCTGGTATCGCATCACATTTTTCAATCTTTTTTTACCGTAATAAACTTCAAAATCTCAATTTTATGGCAGCCATATAGCAATGTTATCAAATGAATGTTATTAGAAATCTAAGGTGCATGGAGATCCAGAAACTATACAGTATCTGGTACAGTGTTATCTCATAAGTATTTGATTCCTAATACTTTGGAATCCATCTTTTGGCCTGACCAACTTGTGTATAACAACCATTTACCTACCCTTTTTGCCGTGTTTCTAATTGTCTTTTAATATTATTTTAGACGCTATATTGGATCGAATTCCAGAGCTTTTTGTCAGGCGTTATTGAAAGAATAAGTATAGGGTCGAAGTACTCAAGGTCAGATATTTATAGAACACCACTGTACAGCCAGGTATGCCCAAAATAGGAAATAGGGCTTAGGGCTCTCGGATGACCCTGGTTCCGGGCAGCTTTCATTCGCTGCTGGTTATGCAGTATGTTACGGAGCACTCGGAACCCGGATATGTATTGGCAGCAAATGTATAGGTCAACGTCCATGCAGATGCAAGTACTTAAGGTCTAGGTATCTTGCTTCAACCTTGAAAGTCTCAATTTCTCGACTCCTATCCTACTTCGTGTAACCCGTTAGATTTCCTATCATTTTCTCCAACTAACAAGCCATGTGTGTGACCGATACGATGCATGCAAGACAAACCCATCAGCAAGTACTCCGTATTGTGGCCCAAGATATCAATTGACCCTCGGCGTTGCCTGCCTCCTTGTGTCGTCCGATTTTTTCGTACCCCAGAAAACGCGGCACCCGAAGCGACTCTCCACGTCCAAAGTGGATATCAACGTGGTCCTACGCCAACGGAAAGCGGATAGACAGCCTTCCGTTCAAAAGAGATTTAATCACAGCCAGAGACATTCACATTATCTCCAGATCATCAAAAGCTAGTCAAAATTGCCGGGAAGGCCTGGACCTTGAAAAACATATTTAACTCTTTCCTTTCCTTTCCTTTTCTTTTTCCATCATTCTGCAGCATCATCATCTCATCTCCTCTTGCTCGCCCAATACAAAAAGAATGTCCGACCAAATCCTCTCAGGAAAGACCTGCCTCATCACCGGTGGTGGCGGAGGTCTGGGCAAGGCAATTGCGACTCAATTCCTCGAAGCCGGCGCCAATGTCGTTATCTGCGATGTCAACGAAGAGCGCCTGCAGGCTACCTCGGCTGAGCTCTCTCCCAAGGGACCCCTGAAAGCCATCAAGACCGACATCACCAACACAAGCGAGGTCGAGAGCCTCTTTGAAACTCTCATCGGCGAGTTCGGTAAGATCGATGTCCTCGTCAACAACGCCGGTATCATGGATCACTTCGACCCGATCGGCGATATGGACATGGAACTTTGGGATCGCGTCATGGCGATCAACCTCACCGCGCCGGCGCTGTTGAGCAAACTAGCTGTTCGCAACATGCTGGCGCAGCCGAAGCCTGATGGACGCATTATCAATATTGTTTCCGTTGCCGGGAAGGCTGGATGGGCTAGTGGTAAGTTTATGCCTCTTCGGCGTTATTTTCATGTTAGCTGACTATATCAGGCGCTGCGTACACGGCTAGCAAGCACGGTCTCGTTGGATTGACTAAGAACACTGCTGCTTTCTATGGCAACATGGGAATCAAGTGCAATGCGCTGATGATGGGTGGTATGGAGACCAACATCGTTGATGCCTTTGGGTCCGGCCTCAATGTCCAGGGAATGCAGAAATTGAAGACTGTTCTGGAGGCGATTCAAGCGCCTCACGTTGATGTCAACGAAGTTGCTGGGTTCTGCGTGAACCTGACCTACGGCAGGGGTGCTAGCCAGATCAATGGTGCTACCATTGCTATCGATAACGGTTGGACTTCTGTTGTTGGATAAATTTTGCCCTTGGCGTGACTTCATGCTATTTTTGTACATTTTTTGTTCCAAGAGATACCTAATTTATGTTCAATATCAACTCCGTTATTCCTTTGGATGCTCAATTAACCAGCGGGTTCGGTTGAGGCGGTGCCTGATCCCATTTCTCCACGCCATCTGGAATATCAATAATAGCCTCTTCGCACCAAATATGGACCGCAGTCCGTAGCAATTCCTTGTTGAGATCTTCCAGACAACCGCCTTTTACATTGGTAATTGCAGAGAAAACCGGCTGCTCGCCTGGCTCCGGCACGACATCTTTGAACCGATGGAAAAGTCTCGCGCCACAATTTTTGCAGAAAAGACACTCCATTTCACGACCCTTGATAGTCTTTCGCGTATAGCTGCTTGCTAGGGCCGTGAGTTCACTGGGGAGCTCGAAGTACGGAAATGTTGCCGTGATGCCGAAGGCCGAGGAGCTTTGATGCTGGCATTCCGTGCAGTGGCAGATCCAGAGTTTGAGTGGCTTGTCTGTGGGTGTTGTGAATTTGATCTTGCCGCATTGGCAGCGCGCTTTCATGCCCATTGTGAATTTGAGAGGTGGTGGATGTCAATTCGGTGAGGGGTAGATGATGGCGGGTTATGGTTTCGGAGGCGGGTGTAGATATCAGCACGCAATAGGAGAGAGGCAATTGGAAGTAAAGTTAAGATTTTCAAATCTACTCTAGACTTCCGCGTAGTTTTCTAGAAACAATTCAATGTCGGTGTGAACAATTCCATGGTCAATTTCCAAGGTTCCGCTGCCAAATTTGACTTTCACGCATCAATCTCTCCGGGCCAGCAATATATTACAATGGCTCTTAAATAAGAGCACATAGATATTAATGATGGACACTCCATATTATTCGGGCTGATTAATTCGCATTTGGGAGTTCTATTTGGTTTCTGTCAACGTTTGTTGCCCATTTTAATTTATCGCACGCTTGTGAGCAGACTGCCCTTGGTGGACAACACTGTTCATACATGGATGCCAGTCACGGGGTCCACCTGGGCAGAAGAGACATATTAAGATTGTCCAGGGACCAGGCTGCATCATCAAGTGAATTAAAGCTCTCGCGTTTACTTCTAGAATACATGGATCTCTTCATTGTCCACCTGGGCATGGATGCCGGTCCATTTTCCACACTCCTTAGCTTATACTTTCATACCAAAGGCATTCCGTTTTGGGCTCTTTCCACAGCACTATGTAGGCACAGAGACATCGAATTTTATCAAACCCCGAGCCAATGGATCAGAATGGAAGCTACTTGTTCATGAATCAAGAAAAGCCAAGCCCCTTCCAAAGTACGTTGTATCCAGCGGAGGGTAAGTGGAATGCCAACATACCTCACTGCCGATCCTATCAAAACATGCCTTACCTGTTCCAACCCAGGATATCGGACAATTGATCTAACCCCTTGATTAGGGGAAAA
This sequence comes from Penicillium sp. MA 6036, assembly GCA_003138045.1. Classification (NCBI taxonomy): domain Eukaryota; kingdom Fungi; phylum Ascomycota; class Eurotiomycetes; order Eurotiales; family Aspergillaceae; genus Penicillium; species Penicillium sp. MA 6036. Next base: position 36,968 of record QAGG01000105.1, read on the forward strand.
AAGGCCATCTCATTATCAACTTAAATCCATACGGTGGCAAATCTCCAGCTACGTTGCACGTCGGTTCGCCATGAGTGCCAGCACTGCCAGCGAGAACACCCCGAGCACCAATTCAAGTATTTACTTGGCAGAAACAGCAAAAGAGTATCAAGATGAGGATTTTGCAGAGCTGCAACGGACTACTAACGTCCCGTTCTCGGCCTTCTCATCGTTATCAAAATATCTGATCACGATTATGGCTTCCATCGCCAGTTTGATCTCGCCAATGTCCTCCAATATTTACCTGACGGCTTTGAACCCCATTGCCGAAGATCTGCATGTTAGTGATTCAAAGGTTAACTTTACAATCACTACCTTTATGGTATGCATAATAATCCGTAGTAGTTCTGCTATCGCTTATACGAGTTAGATTTTCCAAGGTATCTCGCCTGTCTTCATTGCCACTTGTTCCGATGCGGTAGGTCGGAGACCGGCTTTTTTGGTCTGCTTTATCCTATACATTGCGGCCAACATTGGTCTAGCACTGCAGTCGGATTATGGTAGCTTGCTTGGTCTCCGATGTCTCCAGAGCGCGGGATCCTCCCCGACGATCGCTCTAGCGAGTGCTGTGGCTGTTGACATAGCGGCTTCAAAGCAAAGGGGCTCCTTTCTGGGTGTGATGCTCGCATTGCAGATAATAGGACCTACAGTGTAAGGCGCGAGTTATCTGTCAACATGTCACTAGGTACTAATAAACTGGCGTGTTTATAGGGCTCCCGTCGCTGGGGGTTTATTGACCAGTCATTTAGGATGGCATTCCATCTTTTGGTTTCTCGGAATTGTAGCCGTTTCGCTACTCATTCCATTGGTGCTATTCTTCCCTGAAACTTCGCGCAAGGTCGTTGGCGACGGGTCGACACCTCCACCGTGGTGGAACAGGAGTATTAAACAAACGCTCTGTCAGAATGGGCATTGGGACTCGCCAGAGGTATCTGTAAAAAGGAAAACCCGTTTCGAGAACCCGCTACCTATCTTGCGAGTGATCCTGACAGACCCAGAATCCTTGATGATTCTACTGCTCATAGGACAAAGTTACTCCGGTATCTACGCTCTCATGACAACCATGCCGAGCCTCATGAAGAACGCCTATGGCTATAACAGCGAGCAGATAGGAATCCTCTTCCTAGCCTGGAGCGCAGGCACGATAATTTCAACCTTCACAACTGGCACATACCTGGACTGGATCTATCGCCGCGAAGCACGGAATATGAGCCTCGACCCAGACACAGATATGAAAGACTTTCCCGACTTTCCGATCGAGAAAGCCCGTCTGCAATTCGCATATCCTGTCCTTGCCATCACAGGAGCAACAATTGTATGTACCCCAACCAGCCCATTCATCCAGAGTTCTGACCAGCAGATAACCTACGGCTGGCTCCTCGAATACGAATACCCAGTGGCATTCGTATACTGCTTGGAGCTGATCTTCGGCTTCTGGTCCTCCGCCCTCTGCCAAGTGGGCACCACGTTACTCATGGATCTCCACCCCGGTTTCCCCGCCGCCGCAGGTGCAACAGTGAATCTAGTGCGGTGTCTTCTGGGCGCGGGCGTCACGGCCTGCGCCCTCCCGCTCCTCCACAAAATCGGCATAGGGTGGTTCCATACCTTCGCGGGCGCGGTGTGGGTTTGGTGCGGGATCCCGATGGTATGGTGGATCATTCGCAATGGTGTTGAATTGAGAAAGCGACGGGACTCGAAATTCGCTTGATGTCATTATCTTTATAATTTTTTGCCCCCTTTCTTTATCTTCCCACTGGTTAGCTCAAAAGTACTTAGCATGCAGCGTCCCGCCGCTAAGACGCCTTGTTCAACTGCTGCCGCTTACTTGGACCTTTATCTTTTGTGGACCGAGTGCATGGCTGTGCGCTCGGTCGACTTCCGTGTAGGACTGTACATGTGTTTCGGGATGAGAGGTGCCCGATGCGAGGATGCATCGAGGAGGACGGGGTTTTGTTTGAGGCTGCAGGTGCGGATCTGATATTTCGAGACGTTGCTGTGAATGGGCGGTCGCGGGGAAAATTAGGAGATATTGTCGTTTGGGCTGTTGGAGGGGGCACGACACGTAGTCGGGTGTATCTGGATCGACCCGCTTGCTGTGTTGTGTACAAGTAGGGAATGGGGCATCTCCGAAGCGTTTCACTGAGATGATTTCCGGGATGAAGCTGGCAGCCGTTGTTCCACGTATTCCAAAGTGAACTATGACCTTCCGTTTGAGTCGCACAGCAGAAAGGTCCGAGGTGCAGGAGTGTATGCAGGGGCAAAGGGCCCGAAACCTACTGCGGATTGACTATTTGCATTATGCCACGGAGGTACGAAGTAAACCTCTCTCGATCGGTGTAGTCAAAATCGCCACTTGCAACCCCCTTTTTTAAATCCCTAATCCGCGTGGTCTCGGTGGGTGAGTTCTGAAGAAGATCGACTCTACAAAGTACGCAATGATGAAACCACACCCAGCCCATTCTGCAGCTAACCCAATAAAGCGCGCAGAATAGATTACCCTTTTCTAGTTTAGTTTTGCTTTTTTCCCTTCCCACCCCTCATAGTTCGCTGCCTGTGACTAGACCTGTCGGATGTTACTTTGCACGAGGTACCCAAACCTTCGCGGGGTCAGAAGAATGCCGTTCTAAGTATATCCCAATTCTGCAGCCTTGCCACCAGCTGCGGGCCGGGCTGGAGCTTGGACCGAGACATGTACGCACCCCAGACCATCACGCCCAGGTGTAGAGAGTAGAGCGATGGCAGACGCCACGGCCAATAGGAAGCGGGGGTTCTCTCCCTCCACGCGTGGTGATAGGTATCGGGTGATGCGGATCCCACCAGGTCGGCCAGTGGTTGGTTGACTGTAGAGGCGGTTCTGCTCGGAAATCAGAGTGAGTCAAGGTGCGAATCAGACATGACTGCACGCATGACGATCGAGATCCCAGATTTTTCCCCTTTCGATATGTGATATGAAAGATTGAACTCTGCCTTGGAAGCTTGGTCACCCGGTGGTTGCGCGTGGAGGTGTGTACCTGGGTGAAATGGGGTTTCACAGGTGCCTGGGTCGGAGCTTTTATAAAGCAGTGTTCCCCTTCAACTGAGCAAAAACCAGAGAGAATCAAAGACTGAAAGACCAAAGAACTAAGTCAGGAATAACCTTGGAATTTTCCAATGCGCGAGCCCTTTGGACCCACAACACCGGCACATCCGTCATATGGCCAACGGTATGAACTTCACCTTTCTTTACTTTTTCTCTATTTTTTCTATTTTTTCTATGTCTTTTCTCCCTTTTTTTTTATTATTCTATGTGAATTTAGGTTTCTTTTTGTTTGATTATTCCAGTGAGACTATATGCTTTTGATTCCCCATGTTATTTGAAGATTGCACATATATGATCCTCTCCCATACGCAATAGTGGAGTCCCCCGCAAGTGCTTAACACTAAGACCAACAGATGAGAAAGCAATCCGACTCCTTTTCTTTTTCCTTTTCATCCTCGTCACCCTCGTCCTCCTCTTCACTGTATCCTTCCTCTCGCAGCAGTTCTTTTTCCAGTAAGTGGTGTTTTATGGTTACAATATTTTCATTTTCCATTTCACTGTGCGGGTGTCTTTTCCCCCTCCTTCATTATTGGCCTACCCCTGCTCTGATTTGCTCTGATTTGTCCGGCTGGTATACAAATCCGCTCGGTGACATAATTCGTCGGCTATCGCGATATTTGCATTCCATAAACACGTGTGACATTCTCATTCCCATGCTGATCCAATTATAGGCCTATCACCGGCCACACGTCGTCGCTCAGCATTCCAACCAAGAGACCATCTGGAAAGTTTGATCACCAAGCACGGTTACCCCACACCGGTTTCACTGTCATCACTGCGAGACTTGACATCCACATCGTCTACTTATACTCCTCCCTCGCCTCCCTCGGATCCCATTCCGATCGACGCCTTTGATTCGCTTACCTTATCATCTCCCACGAGACCCATTCCAATCCCAAGACGCCCAACCTACGAGGACTTGCCCGTCACACCGCTTACGGGGCGCTTTAATCATACTTACTTCGACGATTGGGAACGGGCCTCCCAATCCGCTAAATATTCCTCAACGCCCGCCCGCCCGCATCACTCGACGTATTCAAGCATGCGTTCCGACACTTCGCCCTACTGTTCTCCCGTTGCTTCTCCCATCATGTCTCCCCGCCGCTCCAACTCCCCTCAGCCCTCCCGCCGCTCTCAGCCCCAAGCCAAGGCCAAGGCCAAGCCCACTCAAAGTTTCCACCTCGGAAGCCTGCCAAGATTCCACCCGGCTGTCTATCAGCCCAGTACTTCCTCTCACCCCGCCGGCGCTCAACCGCCTTCACCTCGCCAGACCCGACAATCCACTTACCGTACTTCCGGATCCCGCGACATGATGTGGCAGTACCGTGATCTTATGGAGGGCTCGCACTCCGGTCCCTCCGCGCCTCGTCTAGACCCCCTCATCAGCCCCGGGGGTCCGGTCACTCCGCTGGCCCTCGAGGCTGGCGACTATCTGGCACATGGCTCGGTCAGCAATGCATCTGACCGAACCCGTGATGTCTCCAAGCTCCACAGCTCTCCGGAGTTGGTGGACAAACTCATTGCTTATGAAGAAAAGGCTCGGCAGTTGCGAAAGCCCGCTAAGCGATGATAAATGCTTCCGCCTGCATTAGACAATTTCTTTCTTACACTTGGGAGTAAGATCTATTTGATCTTTCTCTAGTTCTTTGTTCTTTTTGTTTGATTGGTTGGTTGATGCTCTTCTATCTTCATTTCTTTGGGTGTTCTGGCATAAAATGAGCTGGCCTGAGACTGCTGTCTGCTGATCTATGGGCCTTTTTCCTTGCGTTTCCTGCATTTCGATTCATCAAATCATCAGAACTGCCACCTGTGTTTGACCTCGCATACGATATCATGTATCTAAATTATATACCCCACTCAATCCAGGTCTTTCTGGAACTCGACATTTCAATGACATCAAGTACTTTATCAATATCTTTTATATCTTCTGCCGCAACAGCCGCTGTAGTTCCTCCGATAAATTCCAATAAAGCCTTCCACGTAAGCCACTTTCCAGATTACGAACCACCCAGGAACCACCCAGGTACTCCAAGTATATTCGCGTACTAATAAACGATCGTCCCATGTCATCCCTACAAGGATCAATCTTAAAATGACATGCAGAACTATACGATCCCCGGATCCATTACCCCAGTCCCGAAAAAGCCCTAGTGAAAGCCACCAACACGCCTGAGGCACCAATTTCGGAGGAACACCCACTCTCCCCGAACGGATTCTGCGGGCCCAAGACGATCATCAAAACCGTCCTTCCACCTCACATGCTACTCATTCCCCTCCTCAATCACCCTCAACTGCCCCGAACCCCTCCCCGACACGACATACCGCCCAAAAACGCGACCCAGCGCCTGCATCCGTCATCCCCATCACCGGTCGCCACATCGCGCACGACCCCATATTGCGCGTGACGCAGGCAAGGATCAGGGATCAGGAAGAAAAAGGCAATACGATGGCGCAGGCGCCTTTGCCCGTGGACTCGAAGCCACCGCAAATCGCGGAGAGCGCGCTTGCGCAGTCCGGTTCCTCAAAGTCGAACTATAAGGGTTTTGTGGCGGGTGTTTTTTCCGGTATTGCGAAGCTGAGTGGTATGTTCCCTGTGGTTTTGTGTGGTGCTCTTGGCTAACGGTCGCAGTTGGACATCCGTATGTGTGATCGATTTCCGCGCGCATGGTACATGGTACTGACGGTGCAGATTCGATACAATCAAGGTTCGCTTGCAGACTAGCAAAGATACACAATTTCGAGGTCCTTTGGATTGCACGTTGCAGACGTTACGGAATGAAGGATTGAGGGGCTTTTATAAGGGTGCGACCCCGCCGCTGGTCGGATGGATGGTGATGGACTCTGTGTGAGTGCTCTTCTCTGCTCTTCTCTGCTTGCTCTACGGAATCTAACAGATGCAGTATGCTGGGCTCATTAACGCTATACCGCCGTCTTCTTCTTGAGAACGTTTTCTCGAAACCGAATATCCGTCGTTATATCCCGTTCTGTGGACGCCAGGACCTCACTATTCTCCCGAGTTTCGGTCATGGTATCGCAGGTATCCTGGCTGGAACGACGGTCAGTTTTATTGCTGCTCCCGTTGAACATATCAAGGCTCGTCTGCAGGTGCAGTACGCTGCAGATAAGACAAAGCGCTTGTACAGTGGGCCTATTGATTGTTTGACCAAGATGGTATGTGTGATCCTCCGACTAGAAGACCGAGTACTAACTATCGCAGCTCCGCTCGCATGGCATCAGCGGTCTCTACCGCGGACTCTGGGCAACAGTCTTCTTTCGATCTTTCTTCTTCTTTTGGTGGAGCTCCTACGACATTCTGACTCGTGTCTTCAAGGAGAAGACGACCATGTCTGCTCCAGCTATTAATTTCTGGGCTGGCGGTATCTCCGCCCAGTGCTTCTGGCTTTTCTCTTACCCTTCGGACGTTGTGAAGCAACGTCTGATGACGGATCCCATGGGTGGATCTCTAAATGACGGCCACCGACAGTTCCGCGGCTGGAAAGACGCCGCGGTCGCTGTCTGGCGTGAACGTGGGCTCAAGGGCTACTGGCGCGGCTTTGTGCCTTGCTTCTTGAGGGCATTCCCGGCGAATGCCATGGCTCTTGTCGCCTTTGAGGGCGTCATGCGCACATTGCCCTAGCCTAATGTATATAAATGACTACTTCGAAACATAGAATAGAATCTGACGAACATACCCCCATCACACCATGAGATCTCGGGAACCCGTTTGACCTGAGGAATGCTGCCGCATTCGGCGATGGACGCCGTTCGGCCCCTCCCTCGAGTGTCCCGATAACCCGGGGGATGTGAGCTCCGAGCCTACGGGATCTGTAATTGGACAATTGAGATCTTGAATCTCGACCGTTGGAGGCTCCACTCCTAGTGAAGTGACATGAGCTCTTTCCGGTCAATGACAAATATTAAAACTCAGTTGTGCTCTCCCATGTTCTTCATCCCGTTGTCACTAATGTCAGGGGAGGAAACAAAAAGGCAAGGAACGGTTCCTTGATGTCCCTGGTTGCCTAAGGCACTCCCGCAATTCATCACCATCCATCGACAACGCGATATCCAACAACGACACAATCCATCGGCCATGGCCGTTGCACGCTCAATGCGCCGCACGAGCCCAATCAGCCTCCTGCTAGCCGCCCTCCTGGCTTTCGGCTTCATCTGCTTTATGCTCTCATCCTCAACCCCCGCCACCCCCGAACCCGCTACGTCGCAACAACGTCAGCAGAACGCAGCCGAACACCCTCTCTCCCCACCTACGAAACCTTTCTTCAAATCTCAAGCCGTTCGTCCCGACGGTCGCAAAGCCGCTCCTCCAGTCGTTCACTACGACCTCAACGCCCTTACCAGCACCTCCAACTCCGTCGCAAACAAAGAGCGCGTCCTCATCCTCACCCCGCTAGCGCGCTTCTACCAAGGATACTGGGATAATTTGGAGAAACTGAGCTATCCGCACGAGCTCATATCACTGGGTTTCATAGCGCCCAAGACGGCGGATGGAAATGCCGCAGTTGCGAAGCTCGAAAAAGCAATTGCCAAGACGCAGTCCGGTCCGATCGATAACCGCTTCGCTAGTATTAGTATCCTGCGCCAAGACTTCGAGCCTCCTTTGACGTCGCAAGATGAAAAAGTCCGACACAAGATGTCCGCTCAAAAAGAGCGGCGGGAATCAATGAGTCGTGCGAGAAATAGTCTTGTCTTCACGACTCTCGGCCCGGCGACTTCTTGGGTTCTTTGGTTGGATGGTGATGTTGTCGAGACGCCTGCTTCGCTGATTCAGGATCTAGCGGGCTACGACCAGCCTGTCATCGTGCCGAACTGTTTCCAGAGGTATTATGATAATACGAAGAGGAAGTGGGATGTCAGGCCTTATGATTTCAATTCTTGGATTGATAGCCAGACTGCGCAGAATATTGCTGCCGCAATGGGTCCCGATGAGATCCTGCTGGAAGGATATGCTGAGATGCCGACTTATCGCACTCTTATGGCTTACCTGCCTGATATGAAGAATCTCGATCCTCGGAAGATGGTGGCTTTGGATGGTGTGGGCGGAACGGCTTTGATGGTCAAGGCCGACGTGCACCGTGACGGTGCCATGTTCCCTGCGTTTCCATTCTTCCATCTCGTTGAGACGGAGGGATTTGCCAAGATGGCGAAGAGATTGGGATACGAAGTCATTGGTGTTCCAGACTACTTCGTATGTATCCTACATCCATATGTCGAGGGTCTTGCTAACGTGTCACAGGTATATCATTATAATGAGTAGCATCATTGATGCTTGGCTTCGTCGCATGCCCAGCCTCGAATCTTCACCCGGGAACTTTCAACGACATATGCAGCGCTAGAGGCTGTTTCATACGTGCTTGGGATTTCAATTCGCCATTGCATTCTTTCTTTGTATTACCAAGAACATGACTGGGTATTCATTTTCTAGGGGAGTTAACCTGGGGCGTTACTTGGTGGTTTTTGTGCATTTATTTTGGGCTGATATAGCCGACTGCCATCTTGAATGAACTGCTTCTTATTCGTTCATTTTTAGGACAATAATTTTGACTGCCCTGTGTGCAATCAGATGGCCTGTGGTGTCACCTCTCAAATCAAACAAATTTTGTGGCCGTCCCTGTGACTTGATATACGAGCCAGTAGTAATACCGGCTTGCAACATTTGAACCTTGGAAGGTCTGTTGAATTTAGTGCCAAGAGATCCTGTCAATCGTTAGCGGACACCAATACCATTCATAGACAGAAATACTCACGCAAGCATAATTCCAGCACCGAGAGCAACAGCCAAGAACTGTGTGATGGTCTTGCGAATCTCTACGCCCTTGTCCTTGCCAGTCTCCAGCAATTCGGGAATCACAGCGACTGTGCCAACATACAAGAAAGTACCGGCCGTGAATGGTAGGAGCATATCTCCCCAGGTGAGGCTAGTTCCCATGAGTCCAACAGGCTCAGTGTCATCCAACATCGTACCGTTGCCGCCAAGTTCCTGGACAGCGATACCAATGATGGTTCCCAAAAACGCACCGATGGCAGTGACAAACTGGGCACCCATAGCCTTGCGCTTCGAGAAGCCCGACTGAATCAGCAGAGCAAAGTCACCAACCTCGTGGGGAATTTCGTGGAAGAAGACGGCCACAGTGGTGGTTGCACCGATGGTGGGCGATGCATAGAAGGACGAGGATAGCGCAAGACCATCGGTGATGTTGTGAGTGAAGTCCGCAATCAGATTCAAGTATCCGCCGAGCTTCGCGCTGGGGCTGATCTCCCTCTCCGGGACAACGACAGCAGCCGATGGTTCCTTAGCAGATTTGCGCTGCTTGAGCTCGCCAGACTTCTTTGTCTCTGCTCCAGATGCGACCGCAGCGATGGACTCAGCGTGCGCGTGGTGTGAGTGGTCGTGGCCGCCTTCGCCGCCTGTTGCAATGCGCAGGATCTTGTCCATTGCGACGAAGGTGAAGAAGCCGACCATGATGCCCAGACCAAGGAGTAGGTTCTTGTTGGGCTCAACCATCACGAAGCTTACGCTATCGGGTGAGTCTTCACCGACAAAGATCTCTGGGAGGAGGTGGAAGAGGGTGTCACCGAGCAAACCGCCGACGGCGAATGCTACCATCACCGAGAGTGAGGAGGGGTCGATGTTGGGCGGGCATAGTGCCAGAAGGAAGTCTAGATGTGGTTAGTGAGATACTGGACAAGACATAATGAGAACAAAGCTTACTGGGAGGACCGGAAATATACAATGTTGCCAGGAGCGCGTTGATGGCGGGACTGCTTGGGAAGAGAACGGCGAAGATCTTAGCTGTCAAGCTAGTGGTCTGCGGCTGGGTGGCGCGTTTGTGCTCATTGAGAGACTCGACCAGTGGGCAGCTCTGTGAAATGTCAATTATTATTGTGTACACATAAGGTACGTTATACGATGTTGTTATACCTGTAGCTGCTCTTCAATCTGGGCAACGGAAAGATCTCCGGGGGCACTATGGGCTGCTGCTAGGGCAGAAAACATAAGACATCCTGCAGCAAGGGCCAGGCCAGTTCTGCGCGAGGGAAAGAATCGAGAAGCCATTGCGAACGAATTGCCCCAAGGATATGTCAAAGTGACAGGGGATATAGCCCCCAGATGTACACCCGCTTTATCGCGGTCAGACCACTTGTTTATCGCGGGACCCTGGACAAACATGCCAAGACTTGCAAACTCAGAAAAAAAGTTTCGATAACGCTTTTATCATCGCCGACGGCAAGCATCTTTTTGACCATATCCACACTCCACATACACAATGGGTAAAGTCTTGCAGAAGAAGAAGGCCCGCTCCGGTCGCTCCACGGCTCGCGCCAAGGACAACCGTCTCAAGACCGGTCACAAGAAGATCAATGTGCTGGGCAATCAGATCATTGCGGACAACTGGTATGCGCTTTGCATCTATGCATGAGATCTCACAACTAACAATCAAAGGGATCGCAACTTGACCCTGACGCAAAACTACCAACGCCTGGGTTTGATGCACAAGCTGAACGCACCCTCCGGAGGTCGTGAGCGCCTCCCCGCAAAAGAAGAACAATTCCCCGAGAGCAAGAACTCCCTCCACATCCGCGGTAGCGCCAAAGCCGACGCCGCCAAGGTAGACCTGGGCTCTGCCCGTGTCGAGCGTGACCCCGAGACTGGTGCCATTCTGCGCGTTATTCACGACGACGACGATGACCACATCGAAGTTGCCGGTCGTCACCTCTCCCGCAAGAACCCTCTCAACGACCCCCTCAACGATGTCGAAACCGGCATTGGCGAGAACAACATGCTCGCAGACTCAGCTATTGTGCAGCAGCTCGAGCGCCAGGCCGATCAAGAGGGCAAGACCGTCCGCGCGAAGAAGCCTCGGTTCCAGAGTTCCCGTGAGGGCGAGTGGGCTCAGCGTCTCATTGAGAAGCATGGAGATGATTTCACAGCCATGGCTCGTGACCGCAAGTTGAACCCAATGCAGCAGAGCATTGGTGATTTGCGGAGGAGGATTGGCAAGTGGCAGAAGAGCCAGTAGTGTGTTCATTGAGCATTGGTTGGGCGAGTCTGGCGTTCTTGTTTCCCCGAGGTTTTCAAAAGTACTTATCTACTATGCACTGCATAAACCAAGTAGTAAATATAACAGCAGTAAAGAGCTGCCCGAAATTCATTATCTCATGCTTGTTTCTACTTCGTCCGGCTGCTGAGCGTCGAGTATGTGACAGAGACAGACCCAGCCGGTGGAAGGCTGACTCGTTGCACGACTCGTACCCATCGTCGGCGTCGCCATTCCCCCACTCCGTGCGACGCTGTTCCCTCCTCCCAATCTCGGAGCTTGGGCGCAGTCTCCTCGTCTTTTGCCTTGCCCTTCTTTTCCCGTGGAGTGGGCGTATCGGGTGGTAAATCGCCGTACGCCAATGACATCTCATCGTCAGACTCCTGCGAGCGATTCGGCGGTAGGTCCCAAACCCAGCCACCAACCTCGCCGACGATAGCGTTGCCTTCAGCTGTCACGCCTGGAACCTCGAATCCAACGCTTGTGATCATGCGCTCCACTACCCATTCCCGACAATCCAAATCAAGCTCCCACTTCTTGCTCTTCCAGGCCCAGCCCGGTGGGGCTCGCACGTCCTCAAAGAAGCGGCAACCTCGCGGTCGATCCCCTGCAATTCGAGATGGTGATAGTGGGTCGTAGGGCGCGTGGCTGAAGAGGAAACTTTCCCAGCCAGACTCGGAGGTCCCTGCGGCGCGGTGCTGCACTTCAAAAATTTCGACTTCCCGCTCTTCAGGATACGTATCCAATGAGATATCTGCTAGCTTTTCCATAGCTGACATTGCTTCCGATGGATCTGAAGGTACTGATGAAGCAAAGCCATCTTTCTTCTCTTCATCAAAATCCATGTCCATGGATTCCCCGGCCATGTCCTGCATCAGATCTGCAAAGAATTGACCCACAGTTGGGTGGATTGATAGAATAGCTGCATTTCCACCGAGAAGAAGCACCAGCTGCAGTGGTAGGAGATGTGCGCTCACAAAAAGCACCACTATAGCTATCGTGCAACCCAGGAATAGGGTAGATGAGAGCTTTTCGTTGGAGAAATTCGTCAACGGTGCAATGGAGTTGATAGCGGCATCATGAACGTCCGAGAAATCAGCCATGCAGTTTTGCAGATCTCGCATATTTCGGAGAAAGTCCTTTGAGGTCTCTGGGGCAGGTTTGATCGTCGTGGCCGGCGCCAGCGCAGGTCCATCATAAGAATAGTAAGGAGTGGTACTAGAAGTAGAAGTGTTTGGCGGCGGAGGGTGACGAGTCACAAAAGCCGGGACCATAATGAACAGCAAGAGCACCACCAAAGGAAGTACCAAAAGAAGATGAGGCTCTAAGCAAATGAAAGAGTAGACAAAAAGAAGCGATATAGTATGAGATGGAGTGTCCCAGGTAAGGAGTCGCTCCACACGATCCTGGAATAAGAATACCACTCCAATTCTACAGTTAAATTAGTTTCCGGCAGATGTAGATGAGTGTCTCGGCCATACCTTGCATTAAAGCGACGGAAGTTGTTAGCCATCACCGGCAGACTAAAAGCCGGTTTGGTGGGAGAGGCAATGGCCTTCTCCGATGATTCACCTTCATCCCCATTGTCTCCGGGGATGACCTGTTGTAGCAGCCTATTTGGATTAGCTGGTGTGCTATATGAGGGGCAATACAGAGCATACTTGGTGAAAAGGCGGTCCTGCAGGGAGTGCTTAGATCCAGAGGATGATCTTGAATGTAGACTGTCGGGGGACCCCGGTCTATTCTTCTTGGCGATTTTGGGCTCTTCGCCTAGGGCTTCTGTGAAACCGTCCATCATGAACCCTTCAACATAGAGGAAAGAAGAAGGAGAGAAGTTGTTCGGCTATGGTCCACGAGACAGCGAAGCACATGCGATGCCGATCAGGAAGGTGCTGACATAATGATGTATTGGTGTTCTGATACGGTATGGGAATAGATTACATGGTGTTTGCATCAGGGGTGCCTCGAAAGATTCGATAGTTCCATTTTGATGTGCTTGTCTTGTTCTTTAGCCTCTTTTCTTTTCTTTTTCTTCCCTTTTATCTGTCTTGGGTAATTACTCTGTACTGCTTCCAATCTCATCTTTGTTTGGGTCTTTTATAAGAACCCCTCCAATTGCCTCTTTTTTCGATTTACCGCCTTGAAACCTGGGCAACCCTCGCAGCTCCAAAATTATCTCAAAGAGACGACCCTCTTTCACCCCTCGCAATGGCACGGTAGTGCTTTCACACGAGTCGCGCGACGGTGCTCAAGTGTCTTTTGTTGAGGCCTCGCACTTCTCCTGAATGTAATTGCGATCGGTTAACCTGGCACGGTCCAGTCCTCTCCTTTTTCTCCGACGAGCTTCACGACTTTTTTGTGCTCTCTGGAGACCTTTGGACTCCTAAATAATGCCGACAATTCCACCGCAAACACCGGGGCGAGCTCAGGTGCGAACTGACAATTCACGAGCGTCCAATCTCTCCAACGATTCGGGTTCGGGAGGTAAGTCAAGACGTCGGGAAGGTGCAGCCATATCTATCGATGCTGACATTTTCTGAACAGCAGAGACTCCAGCCCGTAGGCGCTTGCAAAAGTCCGCTTCGACCAATTTCCCTACTAATTATTCCAACTATGACACCTCGAACGGTGTGGCCGGGCCGCGCGCGGGTGGGATGAATAGGAGAAGGATGTCAATCCGGGATCAGAGAGTGCCCCAGGGCCCGCGGCCACAAGAAACGTCGCGATGGAAGTAAGTCTGGGAGCAAACTTCTCCTGTCCCATAGCTCGGACTAACTGATCTACCAGTAAACCTGGCCCGTATCTCCATTCTGGGAACTCATCCATTGATTCTACAATCGACTCGAGCAAAAACTTCAACCTTCGGTCTACGAGCGTGGGAAACCTGGCAAAGGCCGACCCCAATTCGGCAGAGAATAGTGATTTCCTTGCGCCCATCAACTTTGACGACTTCCACAACAGCATCATGGGCGAGGCTAGTTTGAACAACTTCCCTATGCCTGGGCACGGTGGTGCGGGGGAGAATCGCGATGCAGGTCTGACCAATCCTTGGGAAAACCACACGTATGAGCAGAGTGCTTCCGAGCGTACGCGGGGCCCTCCTTCTGCTCGCCGCAAAAGTGAGGTGCAGCGTCCGAACGGTCAACCTCCCGTTGCAGGGCTCACTGCATCATCTGCCAACATGCGCGCCCGTCGCCAGAGCTTAGCTCAACCGGCGGCTGCAAATACCGCCTCGAGGGGCTCGCGCAAATCGATCAGCTCTGGTGCCTTTGCGCCGACAAATGCTTCGGCCAGACGTGCTAGTCTGAGTGCTCGTAAATTCAGCACGGATACTACGCAAGCAAACACCGCTTTCCTCCGCCCTAGAACTCAAGACTCTGATACCAAGGTTCCGTCTGCCGTTCGTAACCTCAAGGCCAAGTCATTCCAGCCAAGTCCACGCGAACCTCCTGGTCCTTTCCTGGCTGCGACGGGTGCGCTCGACCACTCGCGCTCGTCATCGACCAATGCTGTGCGAACTCCGGTGAAGAATCCCTCGGGTCCTGCTGCGACTCCTTCCTCGTCCTCAAAACGGACCTCTGTCATGCCTCCACATGCGACTGGATTGGGTGCTCGAACAATCAGCCCTACTGATGCACGACGAATGAAGCGAATGTCTTTTGCTCCCCCTGCGCCTCCGATGCCACATACACCTCCAACTCAAACGGAACCTCTTCCCATTCGTCCTCTGTCTTCAACTCAATCTCCCTCTCAAATCCCAAGAAAGAGTGTCACCCCCTCCTCCAACCGCACTACGCCCGACCCAAATCGAAAGTCATACAGCTCTGGCTTGTCTGTTTCTTCGAGTACTAGTTACAACTCAGCGCGAAACTCTGGAAGCTCTCTTCAAAACCGTTTGTCTCAGAACTTGTCTTCTTCGCGGTTGCCGACACCCAAACCAAGGACAGAGCAAACCAATTCTAACGGAGAGGAGGTACCACCGGTTCCAGCAATTCCAAAAGCCTATGAGTCACCTAAAGGTGAACTTGATGCACCTGTCTTCCCGGCGCCCAGAAAATCGAGTATTCCTCTCGATATCGGTCTTTTGAACATCAAAGACTCGGGCTCTAGTCAACAAGCGCACAACGCAGCTCCCGTTGAGAATCCCGAACCCGCAGAATCAGCCAGCACGCCCGACGCACGAACACGGACATCGACCGTCTTAGGGGGGCGCAAAGGCTTGCAACCGTTAAAGTTACCCCCGCTCAATTTGTTGCCTTTGGGGACACCCATGGCGGCCAAGATTGATGCACTCAAGGATAGAGACGAGGATCGCAACGCCCATACCCCATCTAATCAAGTCATATCGAAAACGCCGGGTACTCCGATGACAGCATCCAAAGTGAATTTCTGGTATCATGATGAGGATGAAAAGCTACCTCTGACTCAACCTCGGAGCAGCACCTCCCACTTTGCTGTCAGTTCTTCGACTGCTGCTGTGCGGGCTTCAAGCAGCACAAGCGCTTTCGAGTCTTTTGAGGCACCAAACTCCTCCTCCCGCAACATCTCCCCCTATGCTTCATACACATTGCCCAAGAGCGGCACCGAGATGAATCATCTTCGTCATCAAGTTAGCGCAGATTACACGAACCGGAATCAGACGCATAAGTTGACCGGACCTCGGCCTCAGACGCAGAGTGCCGTCTTTACGCCTGCTCCAGAACGACTTAGCCAAATCTCCACGCCTTCAGAGCCCGAAAGTATCACCGCATCGAGCTCCTCGCTACGCGATCGACTGAAAGTGGCGCGTCTTCGCAGTAATTCGAAAGCACAGAAGACTGATACTGATACTGACCCCACCAAATTCAACCCTATGCCACCACCCAAACTCCCAGCGTCTGCAACATGGAACAACCTGTCATCCATCAACTCGACGAGTCCTAACCCCAAGCCATCTTATCTCAATCCTCGTCGACAGTCATCTGTTTCGAGCGCTACGAATCTGGCAGCTCGCAAGCCAAGTGTCAGTAGCGACAAGAGTCTTGCTTTGGAGCCCACTGTTTCCCACGATTCAGGCGATAGCGATCGTTCTAAGCGCGCGCATAGTTCTTACATCTCTCCCGTCCACAAAATGATCAACCATGCTAGATCTACTACCGCGGCTACTCCCCGGTCTACGGATGGCGCGGTTGATGTTGATGTGATTATTGCAGATGAAGAGATGAAACGATTGGGATCTAAGAGGAAAGACTTCGAGAAGGCCGCCAGAGTGCTGGATGATTTGCGTCGCAAAGCCGGACCGAAGGATCGCGTCAGTCCTGCGCAAGCGCTGAAAATGGCCACTCTTAACATCTTCGAACGCGGCGAGATCATCGACTATCGTGACATCTTCTTCTGTGGTACTCAAACTGCCAAGAAACATGTCGGGGACCTACATTCCGGTGCTGCCAACTTTGGATACGATGATGATCGCGGCGACTACAACATTGTAATGGGCGATCATCTAGCCTATCGGTACGAAGTTGTTGATGTCTTGGGCAAGGGAAGTTTTGGACAGGTCGTGAGATGTGTCGACCACAAAACGGGTGCCTTGGTTGCAATCAAGATCATTCGTAATAAGAAGCGATTCCACCAGCAGGCTCTGATCGAGGTCAACCTTCTTCAGAAGCTGAAGGAATGGGACCCCCACGGCAAACACAGTGTGGTTAACTTCACTCAAAGCTTCTACTTCCGAGGCCATCTATGCATTTCGACTGAGCTTCTCGGGATGAACCTTTACGAGTTCATCAAAGCGCACGAGTTCCGAGGATTCTCCTTGAAACTGATTCGTGTCTTCACGAAGCAGATGCTAAGCAGTCTGGTGTTGCTTCATGCAAAGAAGGTCATCCACTGTGACTTGAAACCCGAAAACATTCTGCTGGTTCACCCGTTGAATTCTGAAATTCGTGTCATCGACTTTGGTTCTAGTTGCTTCGAGAATGAAAAGGTCTACACCTACATCCAAAGTCGATTCTACCGCTCGCCAGAAGTGATTCTTGGAATGTCATACGGCATGCCGATTGACATGTGGAGTTTGGGTTGCATTCTGGCTGAGCTGTTCACTGGTTACCCCATCTTCCCTGGTGAGAATGAGCAGGAACAACTTGCCTGCATCATGGAAGTATTTGGTCCCCCAGAAAAGCATCTTATCGAGAAGAGCTCTCGCAAGAAGCTCTTCTTTGATTCTCTGGGTAAGCCTCGTTTGACGGTCTCGTCCAAGGGCCGCCGACGTCGCCCCAGTTCGAAAGAACTCCGCCAGGCTCTGAAGTGTGATGATGAGGCTTTCCTTGATTTCATCACTCGCTGCCTTCGATGGGACCCTGCTCGTCGAATCTCGCCCCACGATGCGTTAAAACACGAATTTCTTACCGGTATCAAAGCTCCCCGAGCTAGGATCAACGGGGCAAACTCGCCTTCTAAGCGAGGCGTGTCGTCTTCGTCTCGTCCGCTTCCCGATCCTCCAGGTGCCACGCTCAAAAGCGGGTTCTCTCGCCGCGACATTTCAGGCACTTCCCCCATCAAGAGTGGGAAGCGCCACTCGACTGTCAACGGCCCCCCATCCAGCCCTGGCAAGCGAGGTGCAAGCAACGCCGCCAGCTCGGGCTCCGCCTTGCCTCGTGTCTCCGCACGGAGTATTAGCGGGAAGCCAGACCTCGCTACTGCGGCCGCTGCGACAAGCCTGGTGAGTTAGGCCGGTCCCCAAGCTACAGAACCGGATGCTGACTAGCCGACAGAAGAAATAATCTCTTCACATGTGTTCTGAATGCCCTGTAATATTAACCCCCATCGCCTTTTCCATTCTAATTCTCTTGCATCGGGCCGGTTGTCATGTCAGCATTTTGTTCATTTGAGATGCATTCATGTTATACCCCCCCTTTCTTCTTCTTTTTTGCATTGCGCCTACGATTGAAAGTCCCATCGCTTATACCTCATTGCTGATGCATTTCCCTTCGTTTTATACTTGATGACCCAGGGTGATCCCTTGTACATTGTTATCTGCATTTTTAAGAGTTCACGATGAGTGTTGATGTGTAGAGCGATTTGACGTGTTTGGTTTTATATTGAATTAATGACTATCGATGAATGTTTGCAATTGTAATTGAATGTAGAGTAATTGAATGAAGACAGACTTTAGTAAAATCCTAGGTGTCGAAGACCAATTGTTTCATGCCGAACGACCTCGAAGTCGTCGCACTCGGCATGCGCAATCGGGCGACTTGGCCTCATCTTATCTTTATTTACTCCACTTCTCTCCAACCACCACCTAATCACCAATTGCTGCTTGAATGGGCCTTCAACAATGAATGGCTTCGAAAAACAAAGCCTGGACGAAGATGCCTTCGGCGACAAGGCTCTAGCAGGTCTCAAGACCTTCGATGCCTTCCGTATGTCTCCCCAACACCCCCGAACAACCCTGGAATCTCCCTAATCGAATCCCCCAGCCAAAACAAAAGCCTCCTACACAACTCCAACCCGCTCCGGCGGCCAATGGACCGTCCTTATCCTCTGCATTTGCACCTTCTTCAGCTACTCCGAACTAAAAACATGGTGGCGCGGCACCGAGAACTACCACTTCACGGTTGAGAAGGGCGTCTCCCACGACCTGCAACTAAACCTCGACATCGTCGTCGACATGCCCTGCGAACACCTCCGCGTCAACATTCAAGACGCCGCCGGTGACCGCATCCTCGCAGGCGAACTCCTCAAACGCGAAGACACAAATTGGCTGCTGTGGATGCAGCAGCGCAATTACGAGTCTCACAACAGCCACGAGTACCAGACTCTATCTCATGAGGACGCCGATCGTCTCGATGAGCAAGAGGCTGATTCTCACGTCGGTCACGTCCTCGGCGAAGTGCGTCATAACCCTCGGCGCAAGTTCCCCAAGGGCCCGCGCATGCGCAGAAGCGACAAAGCCGACGCGTGTCGCATCTATGGTAGTTTGGAGGGAAATAAGGTGCAGGGTGATTTCCATATCACGGCGCGTGGTCACGGATACCGCGAGAATGCGCCGCATCTTGATCACGGATGTAAGTCATTTCTCTCTTTTTCGTGATTCCGATCACCTGATTGCTAATGCTTGTTACAGCGTTCAACTTCTCGCACATGATCACGGAGCTCTCTTTCGGTCCCCACTATCCGAATCTGATGAATCCGCTGGACAAGACTATCGCGGAAAGTGATTCGCACTACTACAAGTTCCAGTACTTCCTCTCCGTCGTGCCGACGATATACAGTCGGGGCAAGGGTGCTTTGGAGGCGTATGCGCGTGCGCCCCAGAAGCACGGCCGCAACACCGTCTTCACGAACCAGTATGCTGCGACTAGTCAGTCTGGAGCAATTCCCGAGTCGCCCATGGTTACTCCGGGTATTTTCTTCAAGTATAACATTGAGCCGATCCTACTGCTGGTTAGCGAGGAGAGAGCGGGCTTTTTGTCCTTGCTTATCCGTGTGATCAATACTGTCTCCGGTGTTCTGGTTACCGGTGGTTGGCTGTATCAGATCACTTCTTGGGTTGGGGATATTTGGGGACGGAGAAAGAACCGGTCGTCCGAGGGTTATTTGACGGGCAAATCTGCCGAGTAGCATTTGATATTTGGGGTTTTGGATTTTGCATCTAGTCTGCTCTACAGTCTACAATTTAGGAGTTCATGCATGCATAAGTTTCATTGGTCACTGTAGAGACCTGGTATCTAATAAGACATGTCGCGTACGAAGATTAGACTTCAAAGATCTCACCCATGCCTACACCAGCGCCCTCCGCGCCGGCACGGCTATCAACCAGATCTAGCCTCCAGCCATTCCAGTCGCGGAGCTTGCTCTTGATATCACGCATCCAAGCGACTCGCTTCCTCCCTTCTTCTTCGGCCTGTGCAATCGCAAACGCGCTCTCGTCAAACTCATCATCCAGGTTCTCCTCAGACACAAGCTCCAAGCTACCAGGGTGGGGAGGGTTAGACGATGAAGCGCGAGCGCGGTTCCCAGCGGCACCAGTGAACGCGGCGAAACCACTCGAAAGAACGGTAGAGAAAGAAGAATGCTGCTGCTGGCCCATACTGCGGCGCCGAGCATGGTCAGGCCGTCCACCGACGAGATCGACGTCGTCGAATGCGTTGGCGTCGGCCGCAGGGCTAGGCCCGTCGTCGGGGTAGTGTTCTAGCTCCTGGCGCTTTTCTTGCCAGACGCCGCGGCGCAAATCAAACACTTCGCCTTCCAGCTCGCGAATGCGACGTTCAAGACGCTGTCGCTCTTCGTCTTCGAGTTCATCTAGGGCGTCGTCGTCCGCACCGCCGCCCGCTTGACGCGTGCGGATACGATCACTCTCCTCGCGCAGACGGAGGTTCTCGTTCTCGATGCTGGCGATCTTCTTGCGCATGACTGATAATTCCTTATCGGCTTTCTCGCTCTCGCGAAGTCGTGTCTGGTGCCGAGCCTCGGTCTCTTTATGGAGGTTGCCAATGGCTTGGAGTTTTTTGTCCAGTGTCTCGATCTTCTTCTCTGATTCAACCTTTTCGGTCTTGTATTCCTCGGCCTCCTGTTGGAGGGACTTGATGCGTGCCTCCGTTGATGTCTTGTCGATATCTTCTTTGGCAGCATTTTCCAATGCACTGGTCAATGCCTGCTTTGTCTCCGCCACTTCACGCTGTGATTTTTCTAGCTCTGCCTGCGTGTTTGAGGCTTTCTCCTCCAGCGCTGCAACCTGTGACTGGTGTGCATCATTGGAGGAATTTTGAGAAGTGACCTGTGCACGCAGATTTGAGATCTCCAACTCCATCGATTCGATGGTAGCCGACTTGGATTCAAGCTGGCGAACCAGATCGACCGGCGGTGACTCCGTGTTGCTGGCATTGCGATGTGATCGTGTCTGCAGCTGTGAGTTTTGTCGCTGGAGTGAAGCGATCTCCTCGTTCTGCCCTCCAATCAGTACACTTGTAACGTTTGGGATTTATGGCAGATACATACCAAAGCTTCAATACCGGCGACCTGCTCTTCCGCCTTCTTCAACTGCTCCTTCAACTCTGCACCATCAACGCTCGCCTCGCGCAAGTCTTCCACCTGCTCCTCGGTCTTGCGCCAGCGCGTCGTGGCATCTGATAGATCCTTCTCCAAGCGCTTATTCTCTTTCTCCAGCTCCTCAATCTTTGTAGACTGCTTGCGGAAAACCTCGTGTACAGACTCTCCGTCTCCAGTCAGGGGTGGTAATGATTGTGCGGGGGACTTGAGTGCCGAAGACGGAGAAGGAGAAACACTGCCTTGGGAGACGGACGTCTTGCGGAACGAAGATGACCGCATCTTAGACTGGATTGACAGTGACGGCTGGCGCGCATGGCCGGCGCGGGGTGTATCGAGCATCGGCAATGGCTCGGCGTCTGAGCCGGGAGATGTGGGCGCTGGCGGCATCGGTTCGACCGGGGACTCTGCCGGCGGATCTTCAATCTGCTGTGAAGATGGCTCCTCGGGCTCTACTGGTGATTCAGCGTCGGCTTTGGCGGGCTCATCTTGCGTGTCTGCCTCCGCGGGGGCGTCTGGCTGCGGTGCTTCTGAGGGGGCATCTTCGATAGGTTCGGTCTCTGCCGGTGCTTCTGCGGAATCATCCTTGGGTGCTTCTGTTCCGGCGGCAGGGGTCTTCTTCGCTTTCTTCTTCTTCTGGAGCTGGGCCACCTGCAAAACAATGGGTTAGGGACAACATTGACCAGGTATACGCAATCGCTGGGAGTCATTACTCTTTTCTTGGCCGCTGCCAGCTTCTCGGCTTTTATGCGCTCCTCGTCGTCAGCCATATCTTGATGTTGTGGATGTGGAATGGATCATTGGATAAGGCGGAAGGGACAGAACATAACAGCTTTCCCCAATGCACGGACCATGTATCTCTCGACGCCAGATTGTGGGGGCTTGTCTAGATACGGCCGCGATACTGATAGTGTTTGTAGAAAACGCAATGCCTTAATCAAGTTCTTCGAATTTCTAGTTTGTTTGCGGACTATGCATCGGTGTTCCCGGAGGGAAGTTCGGGTACTTTAATTTATTCGAATCATGCTGAGGCATTGGTGGTGCGCATCCAGGCGATGATGCCGCGTACATGTACACTCCACGATCTAGAGAGCTCTGATAGGGATTCGGGGTATCTTCAAAGGTTCTCTTCAATTTGGGCACTGCACACATGCTCAAGATGTCGACTCGCAGGTGGAAACAGACTGAACTTGGCTGATGAAATACCTGAACTTGAGAAAATGCTCTTGATGGCAAATATGCTTGACCTGTTATGTAATCGGGTTCCATAACTCAGTTGGTTAGAGTGTGGTGCTAATAACGCCAAAGTCGAGGGTTCGACCCCCTCTGGAACCACGTCTTCTTTTTTTGCCTTTTTGACAACCACTTGGCTCTACCATACCGCACTTAGCTTGGCTTCTACTCAACCTTTCATAGATGCTCTTCGTGACCGGCGAGATGAATCTCATTTTTGGAGTCCCGAGATATTTTGAACTGTTGGAAGTCAGATTCTGGGATGTGATCCCATGCCTTTGCTTCCTTCCTTCTCCCTTGCTCTCTCTCTCTCTCTCTCCTCTTAAGGCAGCTCGCACTCAATTAGGCTCTCTACCCCTTTGCCTCCGCTCCATATTTTAACAATACGCAGACCCGCCCTCCTCTCGATCAAGTCGTACCACATTGTACTAGTCCGCTGTGTGCTGGAGAACAAGGTCAACATCATCATGTCAAGACCCGTCGTCTCCCAGTGTGCGCCAGTCACAGGGACAACATTCTCGTTGATTAACAGCTTGCTATAACCAGGCTTCATAGCCGCTTCCACGTTTGCAAGTATACTGTCACACACAGAGTCCGGCCAGTTATGTAGGGTTGAGTGCATGTAATAGGCTCGGGCACCTAGACATATCACAAGTTAAATCATCGGAAGTAAAGCAAAGAGAGCAGAGGCAATCTGAGGTTCCGAGGTTCTTACCTTTGATGGGCTGTTCTTGATGGAAATCATACTCCATGCGGACAATAACCCAGTCTAAATCCCTAATCTCGCTGATAATCATAGGCTGATCTTGGAGAATTAATTTCCCAGGGGTGTCCGGATAGCGATGATGAAATCTCTCCATCTCAAAAATGATTTGGGTACAGTGGTGCCGGCATTATGCCACTCAAACAGTAAAGATCATTGATTGTTGTCTAGGCGAGTGGATAGTCAAGTAAATAATACAAATTCTTCGAACTGAGCGGATTGAGCGCTGCGAGCGGACAATTTACAGTCTGTAGTAGATCTATACATCTAGATAGATGGGGGTCGCCCATACAGTAGACAGCACAATCAATCTCTTCCCTCTAATATTAGTTTAAGAAAATCCCCAACCGCCAACTTTGGGGGTTCTTGTCCCACTGTATTATATATGTCGTTTCACCATTCCGTGGCTCGATTACAGTTACGATTGAAAAGATTTGCACTGCACACTCGCCTATGTAAATACCGAAAGGGAAATCTAGCCCCATTCGGAAATGACCCCCAAACTACTCCGTACTGTACTTTGAGGTGGGTCTGGCCAAGACTTAAGAAAGAACCAAAGAGAATAACATGTCGAAACTAATTTCGAGCGGACCTGTATAGATATTTTGATAGGGGACAAAATCCCGAGAAAAATAGAGATGCGATTGAGTAAATCTTCATTTTATTACTTAAAATCGTAGTATTATTAGTTCCTCTATCTCGATTATCTAATTTTTCGACGGCACGTAATAAAACTTGGAGAACTTTTCAAGGAACCTCGGGACTTTGAATATAACAAAATAATAATAATAACATCTAATGATATCCTTGAATAACCTACCCCATCGTGAAATCCAGTTAGAAGTAGAAGGGAACTCTAGTGGTAAGAAATGCCATAACCTGCAATATCACTGAAGCTACCAATGGTGGGAACACAGTCACTTGTCTCGTGTTCCCTAAGCAGCTCCTCGTGTAGGGTGTCCAATTCAGCCCAAGCTTTGGCGTATTTCATCCCTCTGAGCCTTTGTTCCTCGATGGCTCGGCCGATCTCCAAATCACTTCCGTCGTCGGTGTTCTTGCCCATGGTGTCTTCGGTGATTTTCAGCCCATGGTCCTGGCATTGGGCGGGAAACTCTCCCGTCTTGTCACCTTCTCCCAAAAGACCTGAAGCCCTCAGAAGTCGTTCTGGCGCCACTGTAAATCGACCTTTTTTAAACACATACTTTGAGACCGAGGTTGCAAATACAACAGGCCGCACTGGCTTTTCTTTGTTCCCTTCGCTCATAGTCACACCGCAATCTCCAAAAGTCTTTCCCGTCGAAATCTTGTGAGTATCCAAATCAATTTGCTTGACACTCCCTTTCTGGACAAAATGCGTCACGATATAAAGCCACTTCTGATCCCATGTCAGAACCCGTGACCATACTTCGTACTGCTGAAAGATTCGAATTTCTTTCTTGAAGCTCGTGGTAACAGATCCAATTATGGCAGCCATTATCCCTCGTTTACCCTCAGCAACGAGCTCTTGATCAACAACAGAAACTCCACGGTGGCAAAGATATGACAGAAGATGAGAGCGGCTTGCATCAAGGTCGGTAAAATATGTACTATTGGACTTGTGGAGGTTGTAGTCGGCCTCAAGAAGTGACGTGTATGTTGTCGTTATGCAAGGAAGAAAAACAAGAGGCAGGTCTTTATCTTGATAACGAGTTGATGATTGGTGGCTTGTTTTCTTTCTGAAGAAACCCCGGATGATGGGGCTGAAGATGCGATACTTCAAAAAAATTAGTTTAGAACATAAAGCGACTTGGAGATAGAGCACTGCCGTATATGCATCGTTCGTGCTTATGTACACTTACGTGAAAAACCAGCGGTAAATTCTTCAAATTGGCTGCAAGGAAGATTGCGATCAGAAACTTCCAAATATGGACAGACTGGATCCAATGGAAAATCCATTCAATCATATTGGTGAATATCAGCATTGCTGATAGCGGCGAGCAATATTCAAGTTTTGGGACAGAAACTTGTCTTGGAGCCAAGTACTCCGTATAATGAAGGGGCTGTTGAATTTGCGTGTGATTTAAATGCAGTTTCATAGAAACTTACCAGGAAGAAAAAATAAATAGCGCCATGATTTGTAAGAAGAACTCGAGCAACGTTAAAGGTGAAGAAGAGGTTTATGGGTTTCGGCCGAGGCAAACTCGGAAGTGATATCATCATCATTTTATTCCGATGGAGCCTGTCTCTCAATCTTAGGTACTGTGTACACCCAAATTTTATGCTGTTAATAAAAATATGCTCTTAGGCTTGCATTATCCTTAACACCTATTGCATGCCACCTTATTCGACAGACACTGTAACCATATAGATGAGAAAATGTGCCATTCACGTCATATAAGCCACGTTACCTCGGATCCCAAGCTTGCGCGTTAAAGCGGTGTCAAAAGGCATGGTAATGGTGAATTCTCTTTTTTGATCCGATCGTAAATGGCGGGATTAGAGGGCAGCAAGTTATACTTTCAAAAGTCAATCTACTGGTTGGTTCAGAGTTCAAAGCTAGAAGATTCCGCCGGTCTAATAAATGGAATATCAAAGGGCAACAAGTGAGTGAACTATTTATGCCAAGAATTCTTTCTTTAAATCATGCAATTTGGACTGAAATAAGCAATTGTAGTGGGACGTCGGCTATCTCCCATATCATCCAGAGGTCAAGTTGCTGAATTTGCCTAATTTCATGATTATAACTCACTGTTCCTGAGGTTGTTGGCTGGAGATCTCGGCGATTGCATTTATTCCCTTAGGCACCAACAATGACATCATGCTTCATGGTCCTCGCGGATTTTTAGAAACGAGACCGTATTTAATCACAATAATAAGGCTTTCCTTGAAGCATGAAAATACCGAAAATTCCATCCATCTCTAGCTAATTATTTTATAATTTATGCATAAAGAGCTAGTTACTGTAGAAGAAAAGAAACCCAATTGAATACTAGGGAAGCAAAGATATATTAAGTGTAAATTTGTTCAGGCATCATCACGGTACCATGACTATCTCCAGATGTTCGCAGCTGCCTCAATTTTATAGTCGATGCGCCTTGATCTGATTTCCATTTGTGGTATCCAAAAGGAGAAGAGCACTCTGATTTCTTAGCTGTTTCCTCATACTGTACCCTTGTTCTGCACCAGAATCCAATAACCTTCTCCTTTTGATGAGCCGCAAAGCATCTTCAAAGAAACCAGTCTCATCGACCAGCCCCCACCGGACACAATCTCGTGCACGGAGGTATTTCTTCTCTGACATCAAGCCGGTAATATCCAATGCAGGCAATTTTGCCTTCACAAAATCCATCATCCACTTGGATAGTAATGGCGTAGCGAATTGGCTATCGTAAATAAACAGGGATGAACCACGCGGTTTTTGAACTCTGAAGTCATGGCACAGGGATAGAATAAAGCCGAGGCCAGCTGTTTCCCCGCTTAGGAGAGTGATAGTGGGCATAGGATACCTGTACATATTTTATCTTGTCAGACAACTGAACAGAGAGTTTATAAGATCCAAACTAAAATGCTGGAAGTTCCAAAGTAGTAAGTATCGTACCGTAGAAGCTGTCGTAGAAGTGGCCATATATGATCTTGTCCTTCAAAGGTATCTTGTGATATATGCGGATCGATGGCTTCGCTGTAAATCTCGGGGATACGACTTGCAGTGATGACGACGCCCTTTGGGAATGCTTTTATCTTGGATAAAGATGAACAAAAGGCCTCGACGAAATCGGGTGTTAACTGATTTGCTGGTCGAGATTCAAAAGCAAGAACATAAACCCTATCAGAGGGCATTGCACACGTGAATCTGCCTCCCGACTTTATTTCTTGTGAGAACAGCGCCATATCGTCAGGTATAGAAATTTTGTAAAGAGCATATTTATCACCGTTGGCTGACTGATCACTGTCTGTTGGATTTTAGGGTATGATAATGCTACTGAAGTTCAAGCCAAAGGGTTCATTAAAATTGGATGGCCTATGATTAGCGAATTGGCGTGACCGAGGTATCGCAGAGTAATCAGAGATATCATCCATGGATGCCTCGGTTGCAAGAGGAACCCAAATACCTAGGTATACCGACTGCCTTCAATGTCCTTCAATCCATTCGTTGATTCACTCGGGCTTTTAAAGTCTTAAAGGAACCTTTGCAGACCACAATACATATCCCACCCTATTGCTCACAAGGAGTTTGAAGCTTTTCGCCAGTAGGTAGGACTATTAACAGCTCATCAACTACTGTGTTCATGCAATCAAAATCTGAAGTGAACAACCAATCACTTGATCGTATAGAAGTAGTAGCGGCTTTTATAGCCTTCGTTGCTTTTTATAACCAATATGTAATAATATAGTACTGTAATATCATTATTACTACATTTCTGAATGCTCTCAACTGCGGAATGTCGGACAAGACTAGGACCCGTAGATATCCCGCCGTCACTACCTATCTAAATAGTGTCAAATGCAAGAAAGCTGCAAGGATCGTGCCTTTTCAGATAGCTTGTGCACTTTTTCAAAGGGCAGTACCACTGAATTGGATGATAGGGCGGAAGTAGAGGCCTCTCGCTACCCTCATCGTCGCTTGGTTCGTCCAGGCTAGTTCGAGATTCAGACTTGATCGAATCTTCCATTGAATCAGAGCAGTGAGAATATGGCTAATTACTGGCGCGATACCCTTTCAACCTGTGACTCTACCCCCTTTCCTGCTCTTCCATTGTCTACACTGTGGCCAGTGACAGACAGTGAGATAATTTACCAAATTCCTTGGCTCAAAGCAGAGCCACGAAGATTTACGACTTCAACGCTTGTTCGTGGAGCCTGAGCTTTTTTTGCTGGATGCGTGACAAACTCAGCCAATGTCGTGTTTGGCATCACCACGTCGGGACGCAGTGCGCCTGTTGGTGGTATCAACGAAGTGATAGGCCCAACAATCACAACAGTTCCATTTTTCGTCAAGATAATACGGTCTCAAAAGGCTTCGGACTACCTAGCATCCCTGCAGCAGCAAACAACAGACATGATTCCTTTCGAGCAGTTTGGTTTACATCGGATCGCTAAAACGTGCCCAGAGGGTCAGCAAGCATGCATGTTCCAGACACTTCTTCTTATCCAGCCACAGGAAAAAAGCCAATCCCAAAATGCGATTGGAAAGTGGGAAGAGAGCTATGAACCAGAGTGGATCAATACATACACACTGGTGCTTGAGGTGCAAATTGGCATGAAGAGGGTCAAAGCTAGATTTGACCCGAACGTGATCAATACATGTAAGGTGCAGGCTTTGTTGGAAGGGTTTGATTTTGTGATGAAGCAACTCGACATCGCAGCGCCTGAGCAGATCATAGCAGAGATTGAATTAGTTCCACCCCGGAGCCTTGAGAAAATATGGAACTGGAATTGTACTGTTCCACCGCCGGTCAGAGCATCCATTCATCATATGATTCAGATGCGGATGCAGAATCAACCGATGACAACAGCTATATGCGCCTGGGATGGAGAGCTCACATACGGAGAGCTAGATAAACTTGCCTCAGAGGTAGCAGCCCAGCTTGTCAAATTTGGAGTTGGTCCGCACCTACTAGGGCCGGAAATGCTAGTGCCACTATGCTTTGAGAAGTCTAAGTGGACCATAGTAGCCATGCTTGGTGTACTGAAGTCAGGTGGAGGTTTCGTATTGCTCGATCCTTCCCTTCCTGAGGCTCGACTAAAATCGATGCTCCAACAAGTGGGCTCCAAAGTGATTCTATCTTCCAAAACCAACATGAAATTGAGCCTGAGGCTATCGCAGACCGTTATTCAGATCGGCCCAGATGTTTATAGGATTTCAAATCATGTCCCGAGTCATGCTACGGGTCTTACAAGACTTTTGCAGCCACACTTGAGAATAATGTATGCAGTTTTTACTTCCGGTAGCACTGGAGTGCCCAAAGGAGTGTTGATCTCGCACGAGAACTTCTGTTCTGCTGTGAAGTATCAGTCAGAGGTTTTGGGCTTCACGACAAAGTCTAGGGTCTTGGATTTTGCATCATATGCATTTGACGCCGCGATCCACAATGCCATGGTCACACTCGTTGCAGGGGGATGTCTATGCATACCTTCCGAAAAGGCCCGCAAAGATAACATTGGAAACATCATAGGCACCATGCGGCCTACAATTGCCAATCTGACTCCAACTGTAGCCCGTCTGCTAGATCCTGGAATGGTGCATGACCTTCGGACACTAATTTTACGTGGCGAGCCGGTCACAACCAGAGATGCTGAGCAATGGCGGTCGCACAGAGTCCATCTCATCAACGCGTACGGACCTGCCGAGTGTACACCAATTAGCACAATTAACTACTCTGGATCCAGCAAAGAGGAGAACATTTGGATAGGTAAAGGTTTGGGCTTGCTAACATGGATTGTGACTCCAGACGACCATAATCAGTTGGTACCACTAGGATGCACCGGTGAACTACTCCTTGAGGGACCGCTTGTTGGAAATGGCTACTTGAAGGACCCGGAAAAGACGGCTGAAGTGTTTATCGAAGATCCTGACTGGCTTCTGAAGGGCTCACATGGCCAACCTGGGCGTCATGGCCGCCTTTATAAGACTGGTGATCTGGTGCAATACAATGAAGATGGGAGCCTCACATTTATAGGCCGCAAGGATAAACAGGTCAAGATTCGAGGGCAGCGCTTTGAGCTCGGAGAGGTCGAACACCACATTCTGGAATATTTGCCATCAAAAGAGACCCAGGTTGCGAGCGAAGTTATTGTGTCTGAGGACGAGTTGGACCCTAGACCGGTCTTGGTGGCATT
Source organism: Penicillium sp. MA 6036 (assembly GCA_003138045.1). Classification (NCBI taxonomy): domain Eukaryota; kingdom Fungi; phylum Ascomycota; class Eurotiomycetes; order Eurotiales; family Aspergillaceae; genus Penicillium; species Penicillium sp. MA 6036. The sequence goes on from QAGG01000105.1 coordinate 66,981, forward strand.
CATAAAGGTCGGTGAGCACGACATGAAAGTCGACGAAATAACATCCTTGGTAGGCAAGAACCACCCCATGGCTGCTGATATCAAGAAAAGGCTGGCACACCATCTACCCAGCTGCATGGTGCCAACATTATTTCTTTCTGTGTCGGATATGCCGCTGACTCCAACGGGAAAGACGGACCGGAGACGACTTCGTCAGATTGGCCGCAAATTTATCTTGACTGAGGGGAAAGGGATATTCGACGGCTCTGGGCCGTCTACCCACGATGAATCCTCCCGCAGTGAATCAATACTGGTGACTGAGCAGCCAGCGTATGTGCTAGCTGAAAAAGTTAACTCCATGCGTCCCTCGTGGACTCGAGAAAGGTTGGAACTCAGAAAAGACGGTCCACCGCACCAACAGATTGAATTTAAGGATGTCCTTTTACACTCGGCCGGTCTTGACTCAGTCAACATGATGGAACTCGCGTCTTTCATCTCACAGAGATTCCATATTCAGGTCGCAATGCAGATTTTGATGGACAAAGCGACCACTATCAGGATTCTGGCTCAACAATTAATCGATTCTCAGACGTGTGGTAGTGAAAATCACACCATCAGAAACCCTTTAACTTGGCCCTTGGTCCCAGTTGACCTCATGGCCGAGATCCGCCGATATGACTCTAGAATTCTGACTGCCCAAGAGAAACATGTAATCCATGATCACGTACCGAACACTGATGCGACGATAGATAAAGACAATAAGTCCTTCGACGTGCTTTTGACGGGCGCCAACGGTTTTATTGGCACCCAAATCCTACGTCAGCTTCTCCAACATCGCAATGTTGGTCGTGTCATTGCTCTTGTGCGTGGCGATACGGATAGTGCTGCTAGACTGCGGACCATCGATAGGGCTGTAAAGGCGCTCTGGTGGACAAAACTCCTCGCGGAGAAGCTAGAAGTCTGGCGGGGTGACCTATCACTACCAAACCTGGGACTTGATTCAATGCGCTGGAACTCTGTAGCCACTGGCCAAGCGGTCGAAATTATCATCCACAACGGTGCCACGGTACACTGGACAAAGAGCTACGGAGCTCTTGAGGCAGCCAATGTCGGCTCGACGGTGGAGCTGTTGCTTCTCACCTTGGGTCTCCCACGCATGAAATTTGTCTATATCACAGGCGGTCGGCCTTGGAATTCCCACGAAGAGCTAGATGTGGCGAATGAGCTCTCAGTCGCCGATTCTATCGCGTACAGCCAGACTAAGTTTGTCGCCGAGGCTATAGTCAAGCGCGCCACGCGCCGCGGCTCAAACCATCTCGCCGTGCTCAACCCAGGCTGGGTAATAGGCACACCCACTGAGGGGTTCTCCAATGCCGATGACTATATATGGCGGCTGGTAGCCACTTGCATCAAAATCAGTTCGTACAATGCCGATCAGGCGGACGGATGGCTGTTCTTGTCCGAAGTTGCGTCCACAGCTACGGCTATCGTTGACACAGCACTCGGCCAGAGGATGGAGATAGAGGCTGAGAAATACCCCGTGTCTGGCATTACATGGAAAGAGTTTTGGGCCATTCTTGGGGATCTAGGTTATAGACTCAAGGCAAGAGGCATGGCAGAGTGGCTGGTTCTTGTCCGTGTCGATATTGAGGCTACCGGCGAGAAGCATCCCCTATGGCCACTGGCACATATGGTCGAGGGCTTGCAGAGCGATGAGCGAGTAGCAAGTAACTGGAGAGGGCACCATGGCCATACACCCTTGCGATTGAAGGCGGCTGTAACCAAGAGCATTGAGTTCCTGGTGCAAGGTGGCTTTTTACCCATGCCCCCAGATATATAAATCAGTCAATTGATTTGATATAATCTCAACAAACAAAACAAAAAACAAAGGTTAACATGGTTCCAGAGGGGGTCGAACCCTCGACTTTGGCGTTATTAGCACCACACTCTAACCAACTGAGTTATGGAACCATCGCTCATGAGGCTGAAATTCAAGCCTATATATTCCAGACGCAATTTCAATCTCACCCGAAACCTGAAACCCGTGGACCTGTGGCCAACATGGCCTCTGAGCATGGCTTGCCCAGATTCCACGGGGTTGGGAACGCCCAGGCAGTGATTAGCCTTCCTGTGGAGTTTAACTCAAATTTTGCGGGCAATGTTAGCTGAGATTTTCTTGAGATAGGCGACAGCACGATTGCTAGCAGACTGGCGGTATCTCAACTGAGTAGCAGTAACGGTAGCTAGTTGATGAGAGAAGGGGTGGTGAGTATGAGTGCACCTTCCTGATTGACATTCAAGTGATGACCCACTCTAACGGTTTAGTTAGGGTGGTTTTTCTCTTTGAGCTGGAGAATCAAAAACTGTTTCTTAGCTGTATGGTACCTGAGTGAGTTTGGCATGGGGCTGACCGCTTCCTGACTGTTGTTTGTTTCCAAAAATAGCCATCTCCACTTCCCTACTACTTGAACATGATCTATCCACAGAATACCCTTCTCGTGTTTATTGATAGTAGTCTGAGTATCAACAAAGAGGTTATGTATCGAAATAAACTCCGGGCCCTTATTCAGAGAATATTACAACTAGTTGTAGACAACTTGGTAAAGATAATACCATATTCAATACAGGAAACCACCTGGGCAGGCTTAATGATGACGAATTAATTTGTTAGTCTCCAGGGCACTGGGTATCTGGGCTCCAAGGCTCTAAGGCTCCAGAGCTACATAGTCTCTGGGCCACGCCCGGTGTCAGGCGGCTTAGTCAGCCCTGACAGACCCTATCTTTAGACAGGGCCATAGCTAAGAATGGACATCTTCTCCCTCCCTTCGCTTTTCTATAAGCTCCCTTTACAGGTGGTAGCATCGTCTTTTTCGTCCAGTAGGCCTTCTCTGGAGCCAGTTAAGTGATCTGTCGAAAATCACTGCGTAATTCGGTTCATGGATACAGAGCGTAGCTTGCTGCGCCTGATGTCTATCGCCTAACAACTCCAAGCTTATAAGAGGGAATCACGTAACAATACCTTGCTCCCACTATCTAATATCTATTTAGCTTAACCTTAGGCCGATCAATTCAATACTAGTATTCTAGCTTGTCTATCTGTGATTCTTAATAACTATAGGCTAGTGTAGTTACTAGTTTTTAAAGATTTTTTTCCTGCGAGTTAAGAGATTAATTATCTTTCTTTAAATATAGTAGTTTATGAATTTATTTATCTAGCTAACTGTTTAGGATTTTTAGATCTAGTTTTTATTTTAGTTTATATAGATTTAAGTTAATTAAAACTAAAATAATAGTTTTAGAATTATAATTTAATAGCTAGTTTTAAAGTTTTTTTTAAGGCTCTATTTTTGGTTAAAACTTTGTTTAGGATTTTGTTTTTTGTTATATTTATATTAACTATAGTTATAATTAATCTGTTTATTATTATTACTATATTAGTATTTTTATCTGTAGTTATCTTTTTATATAAGATAGTAATACTAAGTACTTTATTTTTCTTATTTATCTCTAATAATCTAATAGATCTATTAGATATTATTACTAATCTTATTATTTTTAATTTTTTAAATATATAGATCTAGTATTAGAACTACTTATATATTATCTAGATAAATAGGATGGTATATTACTTTCGTAATATATAAACTGCTATTATAGGTTCTATATAGAATTACTAAATTTTATAGAAGATGATAAAAGAGATTTTAATAGATCTAATATTTATTAAGAGTTTATAAGATCTTTTTAATCCTATTGGCGAGAGAGATCTTACTAGATTTTTTAAAAATATTATAAATCTTATTAATAGTATATAGAAAGTTACTAATATTAGATTATTTAATCTTAATACGTTTAGCTTTAATATAATAGTTATATAGTATAGTATAACTATTTTTTAAAATATTATTTCTTTTTATAATTAGATATAGGATCTAGTAATTTTAAAATTATAGGATATTATTTATACTAATTTATCTTCTTATTTATATAGTAGTATAGTAAACTAGTATATATATAAGTTAAGTAAATTAGAGTATAAAGTATTTTAGATTTTTAATCTAATAGTAGAATTCAGTTAGCTAAGTACTTTAAAAAAATGTTAAAAGATATTATATAGCGAGATATTTTACTTAATTAATAATATAAAATTTAGATAGCTAAAGATTATATTAGGTATAATAGCCTGCTTTTTTATAGTTAAGATAATCTATTTGATATTTTTCTTAGATACTCTATATTTAGATTAAGATAAGTTTGATTATATATAGAGAAATCTAGATCCTAATATATAGAATATTATATTAGTTTTAATAATTAAGATTAAGATAGTAGAGTGATTTCTATAGTTAGAATACTATATTACGAACTAGAAAGAGTAAATTAATAATTAATAATATATAGTTTAATCTAGACTCTAGTTATAAGCTAGTTTTCTAGATTGTTATTTATAATTTAGAGTTAATAGAATAAAGGATTTTTTATTAGATCTAATAAATATAATTATAACTATCGTCTATAAAACTACTAATCTAACTTTAATCTTTTTTAATAGTTTTAGATAGCTTTTCTACTTAGTTATTACTAATCTACTAGAGGATAGATTGAGTATAATCTATCTACTAGAGAACTAGAAAAAATATAGAAACTATTAATTGATGATTAATACTATCTTAAGAAACTGTAGAAGTACTTTAAATAATCTAAAACTTATTTAATAGATATTATATCTATATTTGTTAATCTAACTTAAATAGATATTAATGTAGTAGTAGAATAAAACTATTATTATAATAAATATAACGCTTATATAACTAATGTCTAGGAATTTAATAATAACTATAGTTTAGGTTACGCTATTATAAAGCTAGATATAGAATCTAATATTATAGCTTATATAGTAAAACCTAAGTTTATAGTAATATATTTATGTTATATCTAGGCGTTTATATCTAATAACTAATTATATGCTTATTTCTAGAACTATAAGAGCTTTACTATAGTAGTACTTTTTTTAGAAATTATAATAAATTTTATATTAAAATAGACTATAATAAAGTTTAATAGACTGCTATAGGAAATAGCGGAATATTTTTTTCACTTATAGTACTATATAACTATCTTTATAGGATTATATATACCTACTATAGTTATAAGCATATACCTAGATATTAATTATATTATAACGCTAATTAACTCTAAGTTAATAGTCTATTTATTAATTAAGCAGCTTCTAAATTGTTTAGTAGTGGTATATAGTATTAGTTTAGACTATATATTATCTCTCTACGTTAAAATAGATTTATTTTTTTCTAATCTGATAAGCTAATTTAAAGTTTATATAGTAGTATATCTAATAGATAATCTAAATATTAAGCTACTAATTAGTATTAATATAATAGTATATTATAGGTTCCTATTAGATTTTAATAAGCGCTAAGATATAATTATAAACTATCAATCTCAGATTTTTTTAATAAAAATCTATACTAAGCTTTATAGGATCATAATATAATTAATTTATACAATTTATTAGATTATCTTATAGCTAGATGAGAGTATCTCAATTCTAGTAAAACTAAAGATAGACTTACTAGACTATAAATTTATTTTCTAGCTTAAACTAGATTACACTATATTTATAATAGCTAAGATTATAAATATTAATTTTTCAGTAATAAATTTTATAAATATAGATTTAATATCCTATACTATTAAATAGTATGATTATATTAATATACTATTTAAAATAGAGCTTACTATAGTATATATAGTAAAGCTAGACTACTAAAAGATAACTACCTTATATAAAAAACTAATATATTATATGATTTCTAAACTAGAATTAGAATTTTCAGTAGTTAATAAGAATTTCTAAAATTAAATAGAATATAAGATAATAGTTTATATAACTACTAAAATCTTATAATATAAGCTAATAGCTTTGCTTAAATAATTTCCTAATATTTAGATAAAAAGCTTAATAATTAATATCTCTAAGAAATAATAGATAACCTTTCTATTAAAACTAAGAATAATATTACTAAAGCTATAAATTTATAAATATAGTTTATAAGATTAGAAGATTATTAATAAGATATATAACAGATTATACCTCTTAACAAAAAGCATTTGTGCAGAGGCGGCCATTTCTGGCCTCAAAGGGGGCCGAAAGTGGCCTCCTCGGCACAGTTCTTCCGCACACGCACTTTCGGTCCCAGAGCCACGCGCTCCTCGCCTGCCCCTTGTAACGCGCACCGTCACGTTCTTGTTCGGTCATGTCGGTGCCTGGGCGCGTGGCTCCCCTTCCCCTGCCCTCGAGCCCCGCTCCTGCTTTCCATCGACTTCTAATCACCTCCGGGCCTGCTCCTTGAGCGCTACCATGACACCTTCGTTTTGTGAGGTCGCCAAAAATGGCACACTCCATCCCAGGCTCATTGGTCGCTGGGGCAATGGGGTCCATGACTATAAAGCTGCCAACAGTCCCTCCTCACTCTCCTACCCAGCCCTCCTCTCACCTATCCTCTGCCAGTCCCTCCTTCAGCGCGTGCCTCACAGTCGTTCGTCATCCCCGTTGATTTGTCTACCTGCCTGGAGCGGCTTCGCGCACATCTTTGTTTCCCCAGACGCAGCATGAGCGACGTTGCAGATCTATTCTCTGCGACCGACAGTGACACTTCCGGGGTGTCTTTCCAGCCTGACATCGATGCGACCGATGACTCCGATTCTGGGGAAGCCTCAAATTCAACCGAGCTGACAACTCCGGAACCCACCTGTCTTCCTGATAATCGTAGCAGGCCTTCCACCCGTCCAAAACGACCCGTGCGTCGCCCAGCGGACGCTGGTGTTCTGCCCGATTTCAGCGATGACCCTGATGACGACACAGACGAGGACATTGCAAACGTACCACTTGATTATGGGCGCTCAGAACAAACCAAGGTTAGGGGTCGACGAATAGAAAAGCGCTGGGATAAGTGAGCATCTATTCAGACCTACGCAATGAGGAGGTGATTACTGATGTGACGCGTAGGTACTGCCGAGTGAAGGCTGCTCAGGCTGGTGCGCTGTTGAAATGGGATGACCCAGTGGAGGCACTGCGCGAGGTTACTCCTAATGATGTACATCGTTTTTTCAACTACTGCATGAAGCTGAAGTATGGCGAAGGCGGTCGTCATCTGAAGGGAACATCGAAAGCGAGCGCCCTGAAAGCTGATTGGAAAGGATTTCGGGGTTACTATCGGAGAATTACACGGACCAGGATAACTGCCGAGGATAGCGAAGAGATCAATGCGGTAAGTTATTCCTCTTAGTCTGACGCTCGGAGCTGACTGGGCTCTAGGGCATTCGGAAACTCATCGATAAATTCGACCTCGATACACAAGAACGGGGCAAGGAGCCGGTGTACGTCCAAGACTTGACTGAATTGAACGAGACGATTCTCCGAACTCAGGAAAGACGATTTCATTTTGGATACGAGCGAATCCAGCTCTGTCTCTTCAACATGCTCGGTATTTATACCGTGAACCGTCTGCATGCTCTTCTTTCGCTACAGTTCCACCATCTACGTTTCTCCATCCAAGATAATCCGGACGGGGGCCCTCCCGTACTTTTGGTGGAGATCAAATCGGAGCATACAAAGCGATTCCTCGGAACTTCCCAAATGTATGTATCGTGCGTTGAACCCGGGCAATGATGATCCCAATATTAACACTAATTCTTAGTAACAATTTTCCTTTCCCTGAAATCATCAACGATCCGTCGCTTGTCTTCAGCCCTCATACATTCATATTCGGTATACTTCTTTGGCTCCAAGCCTTCGAAGTCCCTACGCTTTCCTCCATGGAGCGCCTTCGAAAGCTGTTCGTCCAAGGTGGCCGACAACAGATGGAACTACCCTTGAAGCGCGAAGTCGAAGGCTATTATGTCTTCTGCAAGACAGACGTAATCAATGGACGTGCGGTTCTTCACTGGAACCAGCCGATGACCGAGGGCGCCATGTCTGGACGCCTGAGAAATCTGGGGGAAATCCACGGCTTCCTTCAGTCAATGTTCGCCCATCGTTTTCGTTATGGAGGAGGAAAGATGTTAAACGAAAGCAGCGCGGTCAGCGAAGCACAGCAAAATCTGATCATGAAACACGCTGACACTCGCACTTTCTTGAATCATTATCTTCCACGACACATCGACACCGATATGCAGAACGTTATGAACGGCCGCGAATCTAACAAGTCTCTGATGCGCGCTATCACCCGGATGAGTAGGTGGATTGACAAGAGACGCCCTCGACACCTCACTTCGGAGCAACGAGCGTCCCTTCGCGAACATCCAGAATATGTCGAGGCCACTCGGCGATCGAAGGAGCAAGCCGAGGAGTGCAAATACGATCCCAGTGCAGCGATGCAATCGCGATTAGAGAAATTGACACGCGAAACCTCCAATACATTCGGCCGGTTGGAAAGAGCACTGAGGCGGAAGGTGCGCCATGAGTTCGACCGCAAACAGGCCATCATAGATATTGAGCGACAGCTTTCGGGGGCTGCTGTTGATGACGAAGAGGCGAAGAAGGTACTTCAAGTAGAAGACCAGATGCTACCGGAGCAGATTGTTCTTCTTGAGAAATTATTCACATGGCCTACCTCTCAATCCCTGGAGGCGGAGTGGCAAAGAAGGAACGCTGCCGTGGCTACGATCTCCCGATACTGTGGTTTCCTTGAAGGTGGGCCATTGCGTGGGCGACGTAAACGGGCTGCACCAAGTGACGGGTTCGATGAAGAACAGACCAGCGTGTTACCAGAGCCAGCCAAGAAGAGTTGCAGCTCCCCGGAGCTTTCGCAGCAGGACATTCTTCTTGTGAATGCCCAAAATCATATCAAAAAGGCCAAGAAGCCCCGCCGATGTTTTCAATGTTATGGCGACACCGAACTTCCCATTCATCGCCGCACGCAGAAATATAGCGAATATAAGTCGACTCTACGACACTTTCGAGAGAAGCACTTGCAGGATCGAAGGTGTCATATGTGTGACGAAGATCTGCTACATGAGATGCATCTTCGCAGGCATGCAGAAGAGGTTCATCGCCTCAGCACTGAACGGAATTACTACACCAAAGAAGATACGGGATCGGACATTGATACCGATTAATTGGGAGGCTTGCAGGTTTTCTGTCGAATTTAAGAACTCTGTCCTGTTTCCTTTGCTTGGCCGTTTCCACTCTTCGAGTAAACGTCCACCCTCCCTGTCTTCAGTAGCAGTCGGGCCATCCCATGTAGCCCTACACAATAGTGATGCACCATAAACGCCAGCAAGTTACACGTCACGCTTATAAGCTGGTGGCTCCAGGAACTAACGAAAGTTCCCCGGAGCAAAGTATTGTTCCTGGGGCTTTAGGATTGATTTCCAGGAGCTCAGGCGTGTCGGGGCCTGATGTTGATAAACAATATAATGCAACCGACGGTTACTTGGGGAGTCGACTGGAAGTACAATATCAAAGTTGCTGTCCACGACACAATCATCCCTGACATTCCCCCGTAGAATTCCACGGCACGATCCCTGTGCCTCCCGGGAAGGGTTACGTTAGTTCCCGGAGGACCAGAGGCTCCTGTCAGGGATACACATGAAGCATAAAGGATGGATGGAGAAATGATCTGCGCGGGACCCACATGGTGTATATGGATTCCCCTGAACGCGAGGAAGCTACCTTTCTTTTGCTTCCTCGCGCTTCGTCTTGTATCTAGAGTCGACTGTGGCTTTCTTTAATATTGATCACTCATCTACGGATACGTGAGACCCTTCACAGCTCCTGTGAACGGGTGGTTGTTTCTCCAGGACCAAGGTAGAGAGGGCAGGAGCGATCTGGCTCGCTCCAGGGTGTGATAGGTATAGTTCCTGGAGGACGTTTCGTGCCGCCAGGGAATACCTTGAAACTGCTAAGCGGCCAGAGGCATGCTTTCAATGCTTCGCAAGTGAAGGGCTTCCGGACAAGGTTCGCTTTCAGATGTTTCATGGCCCCGGGTGTGTTACGCGCCACTTCGATGCTATTCATCTTAAAGAAGAACCACTCAAATGCAACTGGTGTGAAGTAGGCTTGCTACATCGAATGGCTTCCCAGCGCCATACTTCTGATGTGCATCGCGTGCGGAGTCGCTGGCGATGCTCGAATCCGATGCAGGGACTTCAAAAACAAGAATAGACCGGCCATGGATCAACGAAGCCATTGACTCGGTATCGCTGATACCTTGGGAAGTGGATTCAAAGTCTGTTATCGAACCAACGAAGTCCCTATACCCGACTCCTAACGGGTAATATCCGACTACATTTATTGCAGTGCATTGGGAGGGCGATATCTGGACATGGGAGTCTCGTGAGGATTTTCAATCTTTGATAGGGGACCTCAGCGAGTTCGAAGTTGACATCCTCTTATACTTCATGGCAATATCTCAGGGAGGGGACTATCTCAAGGCCATGACTGGGAAAGACCGACACTCCCAGTTATTGCAAGCACCCTATATTAATTGGAGGAATCGGTGTAGTTGTCAAATTGGTAACAGCTCCTTATTGCGGTTAGGATAATAAAGTGCTTTGCAGCACTTGATGTTTTATGTATGCTATATCAGTTTTATGCAATCTAATCAGGTTGCATACATATTTACGATTAAACACGCAAAGCAGTGTCCAATCGTCTCTTAGCAGTAGCCCACTCGAACTGTTGGCTCTCGGGTATATAATGAGCCTTGTGCCCCAACTCTAGCTCAGTCAGACTTCTACTTTCCTTCCACCTGGTCAACCTAGCACCTAGGTACACGTCTCTTCTTTTCAAGCCACGATGACTAGCCCTTCAAGCACGATCCTTATTGAAGATGACGAACTACCCTCGAGCTGGCGGTCAGCCAATTCACAGGTCCAAAGGACGTCTCCACGTATATCTCTTGAGATCCTAATTGAACCAAACGATACTACGAGTGATAGCATAGAACCATCCCACAGACGCAGAAGGGTCAAGAGAAAACAACATGACACTCTGGTATAGCCTTCCCTCCTAAGACACTCCGTTTTCCTGAGCTAATGATGAACCAGGATACCTGTTTCAAGAAGCTGCGTTAGACATTTGAGCAAAGATATCAAGAATTTGAAAAGCAGCAAAAGCAAGTCTAGGAACTTCAGAGTAAGCTTCTCCTACAGGAAGACCGGCATCAGGAGGAGCTTTCCCGACGACGCGTTCTGGACTGCAAAATTTGCTACGAGCAGCCTGATTGTTGGCATACTCTACTATGAGGGCATATAATTTGTGAGCCGTGCGCAGAACGACTTGATCAAAATGTATGCCCTTTGTGTAGAGCAAGCCTTTCGGGGTTTATCAAATGCTATCCATTTGCAGAATAGATGTGCATGTATGTTCTAATTTGAGCTCGACACACTTAGTGATTTAACTCGAAACGCTCTTTTACCAGCTTAGGAACGATCATAATTTGCGAGCACTATGAAGTCTATAGTATATAACCAGAGGATAGGGTCGGGACCGTGTCAGTCGCGGATGCTCAGGTTATTTTCTACTTTCTCTTCGATATCAACGTCGTCTAACGGCTCAACCTTATCACTCTACGTCTTAAAGGTAGTTCGAGATCGACGGATTATTCTGGTTTTCTTACAATTTCATGAGGTGGCTAGAAGAGTAGATATTCCGTGTTTATCCATGAGTATAGCGTACCACTACTAGATACCCGCGCACAAATCCCAATGTCCGGGCGGATTTTGGGAAGAAGTCCCATTCTAAGGCAATAGAGATAAGTTGAAGTAATTGGACTTAAAGATTTAAATAGTATGACAGGGAATGGGTTTATTTAAACTTGTGCACCTTATTCACATTACGCTTTTGCGCCTTATAACCATTACACCAATTTCTTATGCCCGGTTAACACCGCCAGAGTCGAAAATTATCGGCGTACAATAAGAGATGCAGGCTTGCATGCGTCAGTCTAGAAGGAGGGAAAACCGTGGCCTATTCCACGAGAGGTTCGATCAAGAGATACAGGCCTACATGCGTTAGTCTAGAGGGAGGGAAAACCATGGCCCTCGGATTCACCAAATTTCGCGGAGTGCTTTAATCGGACTTGAGCTGTAATTTAGATTAAGGGTTCGATACGTTCAATTAGCAAAAAGAAGGCGAGCTAGAAAATTTGCCGACTATCCGGATAGGGTGTAGTATCTTTTATCTAGTAGCAAAATAATTCATTTTCATCCGGTTCAGCGCAGCTCCTCCCGTCTAGAGCGCAGACCCTCTTGCGTGGAAGTGTACACTCGCTCGTGCAACCTCGTCTCTTCGCATTCACTCCGTTCCGTGCAGTTGCTCTGCACCTCTTGGCGCCTTCGGGCGTATAGTGCCGCACCACGAGCCGCAGCGAAAGTTGGATTCATTGCGAGTTTGATATTGACAACATCAGGCGAGAGTTCAGATATAGAATCCCTCAAGGTAGCCAGGAAGCGAGGGTGTGTTACGCTCTCGCCTGCTAAAACGAGATGCGTAATAGGATGTTCGAACTCCCGAGGGAGGATCTGGAGTTGTGAACGAAGGCGGTCCCATAATATGGCTTCGTCTTTCTCGAGAAGACGGTCTAGCCCAAGCTCGTAATCTACGAGCTGCGCCTCAACGCGAGTAATCCGACTAAAAGCTTCACCAGTGACACCTTCCACAATGCTAGTATATAAGAGATTGCGGTTATAGGAAACAAGAAACACGGTAGGATCAGGTGACTCTGCAAATTCGTCACTGCAATGGGACAGATCCAGGTAATCGGTGCATAGTCCATAACCGTTCGCCGCATAAACAGCATCTCCTTCCACTATCCGATGTGCGTAATAAATGCTGTCGCCTACCCATGTGCGCAAATCTGACATTCGAAGTGCAGCGTTGAGTGTCGCTGATTTAAGAGACTGGAAGCCGGGATCCGTAACGGCAACTCTATCGAGAGGCTGCGATATTTTTTCTTCGGTTGAGACTTTCAATTGCTGGAGTAAATCACTAATGATTTCGACCTCATCTGGTTTGACCGGTCGACCGAGTTTCGTGTTCAGCCAACGCCACCAGTCTCTCCACGGCGACGACACCTCCGGGAGGAGATTTTCCACTAATCGTAATGAAATTCCACTTATAAAACCGAGGGTTGGGTTGGGAAACGGCTTAGATATGGTAGCCAGACGTGCCATGAGTTCGAGGTACTCCGGACTCCCTAGAACCTTGGCGACCTCGACAACAGTTCCATTATAGTAGTGTACCACGGCTGTCCTAGATTCCAAACATGAGTTAGATCTCTAGGTAATAAAAAGAAGACCATTAAGATACTCACCCGTATAAGGGGGTCAGATCAAAGCCAACCCCAGGTGCATCGTGAACCTTTGCAGGAAGACATGTATCACACCACTGACTGATACAGCCGTACCCGTATCCAACATTGACAAAAGACACAAAATATGCCAGAGAAGAAATCCACCATAGAGTTCTCATTCTCACGAGGATGGGTTTGATGTACGTATCTTTTGCAGAAATCGATGTTGTGATTTGGGCGTCCCGAACGTCGGAAAGCCAGATCATAAAACGTGCGGGTGTAACTCACCGCTCGGTTGGTCAAATCAAGACATTGACGTAACTGGTGTTGGTGCGCCCCGCCCCGCCTACGAAAGGTACTTAGGCAGCCTGTAGGCATTTTCTCAGCCCTCGAACTAGCTAAGTAATAGAAAGTGTACGTATACTACATAACATTGTACAAGTCTAACTTAATTAATTTAATTGTAGTATTAATTATTGATATCTAATATGGAAGGGGGATAATGTAAAAAAAAAGATACCTAATTTATAGATTTTGCATGTGAAAATCTTGAATCTGGTGGGGCGCACCAACACCAGGTACGTGTGTTGGGCGCCCTTCCGAGCTTCCAAAGTTGGTTTCAACCGCCGTTTCCCAGTTGGGCGGTGGACCCCATCTATTAGCGAAAAGGTGGGCTCACCCGTGGCCCACTTTCCCCTGGTCAGATCCCTGCGTGCGGACTGGTGCCGAGGAGTTTAGTGGGCGCAAATGGATGGTTTCAGCGTCCCAACCTTGGAAGGCTCAGCCCTCGGAGCCCACCTCGAAAGGATCTAGATGGCCCCGAAAATGGCGTCCTGTACGGCGTTGGTAGGTACATACAATGAAAGAAACAAGCGTCACCTATGCACGGACTCCAGTGGCCAACTGACGTACCTATGTTTGTGTATGGAGAGAGTATGTATTTTCCCTATTGGGAGGCCCGTCGCCACCTCCAGGGCTCAAATCACTGGCTTCCGAAGCTCGGCTTTCCTTCCCGATGTCTCCCCTGATTGTATGGAATAGGAGAGATGAGAGAGATCAGCGCCTGTAATGAGCAAGCACAATTATATAAATGCCCCAAGACATACGACACGGTCACACGGGTAACCATCGGCCCGGCTGTTGGTCAAGTTGCAGATGTAAGTAAAGCTAAAGACAAGCCAAGAAGCCGGACCGGTGGATGGCCATTGTTATGCCTACATTTTCATGTTTAAGCTGAGGGTCGCCGCATTGATATCCACTTGTATTTACAGCAATTTTCGAAATTAGTTTACCCCTTAGACACTCAGACTTTGTTTGTCGGCCCGTACCCGAAACAAACTCAACTTTATTGGGTAAGTGGTAAGATATATTGTCCACTTATAGACCGGTTTATTTTATAGGCTAGCTGCATTTGGCAGAGCGTTGTTTCGGATACGAACCGACAAACAAACTGTGAGTGTCTGAGGGGTAAACTGATTTCGAAAATTGCTGTAGCTGTAGCGTGTGAGAATATGTCTCATTTGCCTTCGTTACATCAAACCAACGCAGCCAAGCCGCTGGCGGGTGGAGACGTTATGAAATAAGACTTGTGTACAACGTACAGAGCACTATAGTTATACATTGGGAAGTTATTTCGAGTGCAGGCCTTTCCGGGAGAGTAGGCAAAATTATCCACCCTGAGATCGTGAGGCTCATCTTTCCCCTCTGCTCTAAAGGGCTGAGTCATCTATTTAGCATCCATCCATGGATGGGTAGATCTCGAGATCACGGCACGGCGAGAATAGGCATGAAATCGTGATATTGACGTGACATGGGATCACAATCCAGCCCTGATCACGAACCTTTCTTTCCTGCGGCAATAAATCGCTACTAGTAGGTGCGCTAGTTTGTGGGAAAAAAGAACAAAAAATTTGACCCTGGACATTGCTCTACCCGATTCTGTAGCTGTCCCGTAACATGCTGGGAAATGAGCTCTTTGTTCCCAGCAGAAGACCAAGGATGTTGCTGCACTTGCGGAGTTTTTGGCCAATGAGGTCTTGATCGTATCTTTTAGCACAAATCTGGGAGATTGCTCTGGATCATTTACTTTATGTTGCTCGTTCCGCATCCACCCTCGCTCGGGATAGTCTCGGTCAGATGAGTTGAAACTAGGGTCGGAAATACCTAGACAGAATGAGGCATTTGGACAGTGTTAGGACTATAAAGTGCTAGCTTTAGCCATCCTCGAAAGATATAACTTACTTGATTTAAACTCTTTCTTGGAACTCATCATAAACCATTTCTCGCCTGCCTTTTGTTCACCTTTTCCCCTCGCACGACAAACATTCAGACATTCCCTTCCAAAAAGAAACCCTGCCTACATACATAAGGAAGAATTTCTGATTGTACCTCGTTCAATCGACGGGTGTTCGAAATGAAGCCCGAAAAAGTCAAATCAATTGTCTTGCGGGCAGTGGTTTCAGCTGCTCTTCTGTCTCAGAGCCTTGCCTACAGCCTACCTCAAAGGACAAGTATCTCGCAGTTGGCACCGAGAAGTGGCTGCAGGACCGTCACGGTGGAATTGGGGAATAGCTGCGCTTCTCTGGCAACCAAATGTGCAATTTCCGCCAACGATTTCACTAAGTACAACCCAAGTGAGGACCTTTGTTCTACCCTCCAACCGGGACAGAAGGTCTGCTGTACCTCCGGAGGACTGGCCATCCCTGAAGAGAAAGGGGATGGCTCTTGCGCTTCCTATACGGTTCAGGATGGGAATACTTGTGCTGTGATTGCAGCCAGCAATGGTATTTCCGTCAGCAAAATCGAAAGCTATAACAAGGACACTTGGGGGTGGACAGGCTGTGCCAATATCCAGAAGGGGGCAAACATATGCCTTAGTGGAGGTACACCACCGATGCCCGCAAGTCTTGAAAATGCCATGTGCGGCCCCCAAGTACCTGGCACAGTTCCACCTACGAATGGAACCAAGCTAGCCGAGCTCAATCCATGTCCTCTAAACTCTTGCTGCGACGTATGGGGCCAGTGTGGTATCACATCGGAGTACTGTACTGATACAGGCCATAATGCCCCTGGAACAGCCGCAACAGGTACCAATGGATGTATTTCTAATTGCGGTACTGATATCGCGAATAATGGTTCTGCGCCGAGCACGTTCCGTCAGATAGCCTACTTTGAGGCATTCAACGTGGATCGTCCTTGTTTGAACATGGGTGTTCACCAGCTTGACACATCCAAGTACACCCATGTGCACTTTGCCTTCGGAACTGTCACCAGCGACTTCGAGGTGGATATCGAAAAATATCGATTTGAATTTAACCAGTTCGTCCAACTGAAGGGAGTAAAGCGAATTGTAAGTCTCTGTCCCTGATACCAGCCTATATATTTTACTGATCTTTATTTTATAGGTTTCTTTGGGAGGTGTGTCTTGGATCCCTTTTTAACAATTTTACATTGGCTAACAATCATCTTAGGCTGGGCGTTTAGTACCGAGAGTGGAACCTACAATATCTTCCGCCAAGCTGTCACATCAAAAAACCGCGAAATATTTGCCACCAATGTAGCCAGCTTCGTCAACCAGTGGAATTTGGATGGTATCGACTTTGACTGGGAGTATCCCGGTGAGCCAGACATCCCTGGCATTCCGGAGGGAAGCGATGGAGACGGTGAGAACTATTCTGCATTTTTGTCGACCTTGCGGAAAAAGCTTCCCAAGAAGAGTATCTCCGTGGCTGCTCCTGCGTCCTATTGGTATCTGAAGGGATATCCAGTCGCTGACATGGATGCTGCCCTCGACTACTGGGTGTACATGACATACGACCTTCACGGGCAGTGGGACCATGGCAGCTCCTGGTCAGACCCCGGATGCCCGGCAGGTAACTGCCTACGATCCCATGTGAACCTAACTGAGACGCTCAATTCTCTCGCTATGATCACCAAGGCGGGCGTTGATTCGAACAAGGTTGTTGTCGGACTCAGCAACTACGGACGGTCTTTCCAGATGACTACCGCCGGATGCACGGGCCCCATGTGCACTTATACAGGCAAAGAATCGGGAGCCACCCCTGGGCGCTGCACGAACACGGCTGGCTTGCTTGCGGATGCGGAGATTTACGAGATCATCAAGAAAGACGCCACCGCGAAGACCTGGGTGGACAAAGATAGCGACAGCAACATTCTTGTCTACGATTCCGTCCAGTGGGTGGCATACATGGATGCTGAAATCCGGAAGTCTCGCACTGCGCTGTATAGAGAAAAAAATCTGGGCGGTGTGGTGGAATGGGCTGTCGACCTTGAACAGTTTGAATCTGCCGCAACTCCATCCTCTTCTGCAACTTCTACTGCACCTGCCGCCTCGAGTACAGCTGTTGGTCCTGATTCAGTTGTCAATCCATATCTGTATGCATGCACGAGAGAGCAGCAAAAGATCATAAATGAGGCGTGGCAAGAAGCTTCAGAGCTGGCCAAAGGACATTACCAATGGTGGCCGGGTGGCAAATGGCAGGACGCCATGAGCTTATATTTGGGACCTAAATCGAAGGACGATTAGTACGTCTCAAATCTTCCTTCCTGAATTTTTTTTATCGCAAATCAACTTGCTAACTTTTGCATTAGTTCTGTGTGGACCGGAAAGGGACAGTTGCTAAGTATGAGCCTCCCCGTCACAACCACTCACCTCTGTGCTAACATGACTTCATCAACTTTTAGGAAACATTGAGAGAGAACACCTCATTCATGATTCAAATTTCTTCCAGCCCCCTGGTTCAACCTATTCCTATTTCTATTGTGACGAATCTAAAATACGAGGAAAAAAGCCCCCAAGTCAGAAGGCTAAATGTTCAGATGCGGGAGTTTCTGCCTATACATGGGATGATCTCGGATCGCTTTGGTCTGCTCATTATGTCGTTATTTGCCCGACATTTTTCAATCGCATGAGAAGCCTTAAGGAATCGGTGGTTGCGGCTATCGATGACAAGGTTATGCAGAACACGATAGACTACTGGAAACCCATTCGGTCGCGGACTCTGTTCCATGAGACATACCACTGGAGGAAAACTGTCTCGCAGCCCAGATGCGTGGACCACAACTACAGACCCAGAGGAATCGTCCGATTGGGTAGGCTTCAACCAGAGGATGCTGCTACCAACGCGGAATCCTACGCTCTCGCAGCTATGGCAATTTATCTGCAGCAGACTTTTAAACTCACCAGCCCGCCTGAGCCACAGTCTAGAGCGAAGGGTACTTCAGAAGATGAAGTAACAATTGCTGGGGCAGACATCAGAGAGCTTCACCTAGACGATCCTCCGGAATGGTGGGAGGCACCTGTGGCGACCACCAACAAAACCTTTGAACCCGACATGATCGATACTGTGAGGATGTCAAGTGTGGGGGCGCTTTCAAGTTCTGGTCCGTTCGGTTCTTGTGTGGAGGGCCTCTATGGGGATATGCGTCAGTGCCACTACTGGTGTGGTGAAGAGAGCGCTTCTTGCACCCAGAGCCCCACCAATTCAACCGTCATTTGCAGTGGGTGTGTGACACGGCCTGTCACACCGGTCTGTAAGGAAGGAAAATATTCTGATCTGAATCACTGTAACGCCCAATGCTCTGGCGGGTTGTGCTTTGAGAATGCAGGTGAGGATGGTATCCAGTGCGAGGATTGCCCTTGATGAGAGAGGGATGTTTTTGCCGTCATTGCATTTTGTCTAAGAACTAGCCGGCCCCTGTAATATAAGGTGACCGCATGTATGCGGCATACCATACAAAAGTGCATATTACAAGATAATCATCATGCCCGCACAGATTGTGAAATAGTTAGTTATGTGTGTACCTTCAGTTTTGGGATAGTCTAGAGGCAACCAGGGAAATGCGCATGACAGTTCTCAGTCAGATACCCACGGTGTCCCAGTGAGGGCTTGTGTCATTGGCTTATCAGCTGAAGGGTGGGTCCCCGCAGTGGCCTTCGATTCGGTGGTAGGCGATGAACAATGCACTTGAGATCTAGATCAAAATACCGGAATTGATGATTCTTCCTGTTGTCGCTTTCGAGAATTTCAAGAGCCCCGTTCCAGAATTGAACGATCTCTTCATGTTCCTTTCGGGAATATCCAGATCCTAAGATCCCATTTCTAAGAAGTCTCTTCCAGTCGAAGTATTGATTCCGAGCGCCCAGATCATGGGTTGTGGGATTGCATGCGGCTGGATTTGATTTGAAATCGGAAGCCTTATTCACATCCTGCGAGAATCTGCACCTCTCACCGTAGTGGCACCTGCCACGTTGAAAGTGCACACAGAATGTTTCCGCCTGATTGCGCTTTCTGAAGCTGTTGGGTCCTCCTCGGTTGCTCGTATTGCCCTGAGATCGCCAATTTCCGCGGTGAGTCATCGTGGAGGAGAAAGCTGTAGAATTTGTAGCTCTCGTGATCCTTAAAGTAGTTTAAATATTTCTGACGCGGGAAGTCGTACGGATGGATGGGTGGATGTGATTGTCCGGAGAAGGGAAAGATAAACTGGATACGCCAAGCAGGTATCTTCTTTCATAAGAGGGACGTAGGTAAGACTGCCTTCATAACCCAATGCGGAATTTATTGAGCTTACCATACCCAATACCACGCCCTAGCTCACCCCCAGACGGTCCGAGTTTGGTGCGGAGAAAGGATAGCATAGCCTTTCGTAGAGGCTCATCTTCCTGCAGCTTATGTCTTGGGCTGCTATTTGTCTCGAACTGGGAACCTCTGATCGTGGGTCTTGAAACTGCAAAGGTCATGGGCTGAAATTGGTTATGCGCGATTCCGGCGACGCAAGCATTCTTCGAAAGATAGGCGTTCTCGCCTGCCTATGTTGGAGCGGGAGCTGACTGCCCTTTCTAAGTAGCCTTGCGTCACATGGAAAGACATGAATAGCCGAGATTATCTAATGAGGTTGTTCTGAATCGCGAACTTGAAAGTATTCTAGAACTTCGGGAGCAGGCCCTCGACTACAGGATAGTGGGGAACTTGTGGTTCTCCAGAAGGCCGATTGGACACGAGTATTTGGCGGTTTGAAACTGCGGCTCCACAAGCCTTTTGAGTTGCTTCGGTTTTTCTGACATCAAAGCTTGTTGCTCATTAGAAGGCAGGTCAGTCATCAAATCCCGGAAAGACCGCTTCTCAAGTATACGAAGTGGAACATAGCTAGTAAAAGAATTCGTGTTGTATGGTAACTTTGTGATGATTGTATAGGTGACACGCGGTTCAGAACATCCACCTTTAGCTCTACATGATTGGATGAAGAAGCACTAGAGGCAGTCCGGAGGCACAGAACCTGAGTAGATCGCTCACAAAATTACTCCTCTAGATCCCCGAGGCAGAAAATTGACCCTGGAATTCAAGCAAAGGGTTTCAGGAGCAAGTCAGCTCCGAGGGTCAGCCCATGCGTTCCCAGACCTGATAGGTTGTGGACAAAAGAATGAACCTACAGCAATATTCGAAATCAAATATACACTGCCTTCATTTTCTGGTAGTATTAAAGACTCGCGTCCGGTGACCCTGAATGCAGTTTGGGACATAATGGCATATCGAAACCACGACAAAGGCTTTGAAAGAGATGCTCGTTCGCTGGGCTTGATCTTTCCTCTCAGCCACCCAGTAATGTGATGGCCGCTGCCAGTTTTAAAAGCTCGATAAAAGACAGGCAATCTAGCAGTCAAGCTTTACTTGTAGTAGGTGGAATTCCTGTGCTTAGTCCGGGGTTACGTAGGCCCGAGAAAGGCATCCCTTGCGTCATGGGCAGGCACCACACAGTCCGGATTTCACTTCACTTCGTCTTTGTCTGGCCACGGCTTCGCTCATTTAAATTGAAGATTTAGTAACTATGCAGCTCATCCATGCCTTTCCGAAATCTTTTTCCGGAGGATGTTATCTCTGAAGGCACTAGATTGTGCGAGCAGGGTTGGAGGGTGGAAAGATTGTCGGAACCTACGGCAAGCCTGTCCTTGAAAAGTCCGCTAACTTGACAGCTCAGGTTCGTATACACCTTCTATGTACCGAAAAGGCACTAATTTCTGTCGCTGAAATACGGCAGGCAGCCAACTGGGGCGCTCAAAACCCTATTATAGCCACCTGCGCGGTTGTCGGCACCACTGGCTCCGTTGTTCTCGCTGTCCCTGGCCTCGTAACAGCCCTAGTTCTCTCTAGTATTGGATTCGCAATAGGCGGCATCCAGGCAGGTACGTGCAATATTGCAGGAGAAATCAACAGAATCAGTTCTTTTTCCCAGCGCCTCGAAGCTTGAACGACCATTCATTACGAAGTATAGGTTCTGCAGCCGCTGCCGCTCATAGTTGGATCGGAAATATTGCAGCCGGGAGCGCGATGGCTATAGGACAGAGTGCTGGTGCAGGAGGGAGTGGCCTTGTAGTTGTCAATGGGGCTGCCCAGTTGGGGGGTGTTGCGATGACCCTGGGAAGTGCTAGCCTAGCGTGGGTCAAAGCTAAAATATGAGCACACCATATCTTGGAGTTTTGTCTTAATCGCAAATGGCCTCTGGCGCTCTCCTCTTTTGAACCCACAGCATCACTCAGTTCCCGAACCCTAGGGCCCATGGTAGGGTTCCTAGGAACGGCCTCGCTCTCTCCAGGAGCTATGTCAGGGATATACATGAAGTATACAGGATGTTTGGAGAAATGATCTGCGGGACCCACATGGTGTATATGGGTTCCCCTGAATGCGAGGAAGCTACCTTTCTTTTGCTTCCTCGCGCTACGTCTTGTATCTAGAGTCAACGATAGCCTTCTTTAATATTGATTACTCATCTACGGATACGTGAGACCCTCACAAGATATAGCCATGGTCTTGGGAACAGTAGACGCTACCAGTAGTGGTTCTAGTAGATTCTGGGAGTGAGAAATGCAATCCTGGGGTCATCGTGATTGGCCAACTTTTTGAGGTTGGCGAAGTATCGTGGGAAGGCTGAGACTGGTTGATCGACCAGATAAAAGACTTCATGTCAAGGAACAGAGGGGAAGGTTACGAGACAGCGTATTGGAGTGCTAAACCTACAAAGAAGGCGAAACTAAGCCGAAGAGGCAATTCACAGGTCTGCGGTTTACGTTGTGGTTTCAGGTGCAAGAGAAAATGAGGGAATGGCCTAAGCATCGATTAGGATGGCATTTTCTACGTGACATCTTAAGCGTCGTGATTCAGTATACCTGTATGAACCTTTACTCCTCCCGGCGAATTTCAGTGCAAACTGTGTCGTCACCTCCGACCAAGCATAAAGCTAGACAAAAGGCCTTCAGCTTGAAAGAGTATATTTGCCTAAAGTAGCTTAGCCAAAGTGTGCCGCAAGCAAAAAAATGTATGCCCATATCATTCACTTACTATTTTTAGGCGCATCCCAAGCAGGCTCGCTTCTTCTGATAGAAGTCGTTCGGTTTTAACCCGGAGATAGGGCAGTGCTTGGCGTTGGCTTAACGCCCAGGAGCTTCCTACTTAGAGTGGGATGTCATTTGAAAGTTTGCCGGAAATTTATTTATATCTTGTGTCTCATTAAAGGCTCGAAGGCTCAAATGCGTTTATGTTCGTAGTCACTATTTGTATTGGGCTCTTTTGTGCTTTCTGCTGACCGCCTCTAGGAAGCTGCCCTCCTATGTAGCAGTTTCTACATAGACTGCCTTGCTATTTAGTAGTCTCAATATACTCCCCTCTGCTATAGAAGTGTCACAATTATATTATCGTAATCGATTTCTAATAGTCTTGAGTTATCAGGCGTCTTGAGATCTGAGTCTTACACCTGAATGTTCTCACGAATAGATTGATCATCGGATCACATCTATCGTAGGAAGGACCACAGATTTTGGACATTTTCATCTGGGCCCTTTGAAGAATCGGTTGTAAGTCTATTAGAGGAAATTGTGGTCTGTTGTGGGATGCGAAGCATCGGGCGGTTCGAGGCAGGCCACGTTTGCTTATATGGGTCCCGCGACCACGGAGGTCATTGGAAATTATTCTCTAGTCCTGTTAGAATCAAAGCCCGAGCTGCGCATGTGTCCATTGCTACAAGGCTGTTAAACATATTATATTATAGACTTATATCCCGGGCGATTATAAGAACTATATCTGAAGGTTGATGCTATAAGACTACGTACTTGTGCTCGGTGGCACTGACCCGAAGGCGGTAGACACAGAGTCGGAGACCCAGCAGATTCGAAGACCGCGGTCTCAAGACCTGCCAGGCCATCAGGCCGCCCCCTAGCGTCCCCTACGACTCTGAGGCCCGCACAACCGTGAGACCGGAAAATGAGCAGCGTGGCGAATAGGTAGCGACGTAACGCCCGCGCTATGGTACTTACATATGCAAAATGGAAAGACTGATTTCGGCATTGATTATTTTAATATGCGCCACAATGGCAGCGCGACGGGGCATCGGCGTCGCGCCCACGATAGGCGTCAACTCTTATGGTTTTGATGCTCAAAGCTGAAGTTCTATATCATGTAATTTCAATAATAGCTGGTAATCGCTTGTTGGTAAAGTTCGAGAGGAATTCCTTTCTCTTTGTATCAAATTTGTTGGCGGCGGTTTCAGGCCATATCTGGTCCTCCAAATCGAGCTTCTTATATCGTCATAATGATTGGCCACTTCGAAGGTTCTTTTTGCTTCTCTGAACTGGTGTTGGATAGTAGGAGGCCTAGGGAAGTTATCACGCCTGATACTTGAAGCCACGGAGACTTTCGTCGACGGCACATACTAGCTGGGAGCCCAGGAATGACCAAAACCCTGATGCGTCCGCCGAGAAAATAAACACTTTGCCTGATTCTCGAATGCGTATCCCTAGGCAAACATCTGCGCCACATATCTCGCTATATTCTTGTGACTTTTTCTCTAGGTTGTTTTTACGTCGATCTCTTTTCTGTCGAAGTGATTTCTTCTCCACCTTTGAACGCTTTGATCGTACGTGGGATGTTTTGGCCATTATAAAGACTCGAATATTACGAGTGAGAGATAGGCTCGGTGCTATATTTATAGATAGTGAATAATGAGTAGGTCCGGAATGGGAAAAGGAGGAAAGACACCTTTTGATTTTCAAAGTACCACGGTTTTCGCCTAGAAGACCACGATTTTGGCATCGCAAGCATCTTGGGGACGAAATACTATTTCCCCTCTAGAGACAAATAGGTTAGGATAATATCCTAGCTTTGTCTCTAGAAATAAACCAGAAGGTGAGCCGAAAGTGCCAATAGAACAAGTAAGGTGATAAAATTCCTAGGTGGACAGGGACCCGTGTCGCAGGTGTCGCAGGTGTCGCGGGCAGAATGTTATTTTTTAATATTCAAGACCCGCTTGCTTCCCAAATAGGATGGGCCGGAGCAATTAAATGGCGCAGCAGGCTAACACCCAAAGATAACTTGCAAATTGTGCAAAAGAACATTTACAAAAAAGCGTAATATTCTGATAGTTAACTATATTTGCCAGCTACTAACTTTTCACAGTCAAAGTAGATCAACAACTTCGTGCGCGGGTCAGCACCTAAAATAACACGCGGCCGGGAAACGGGCGCGGTTGTTTTTGTTGATGTCACTAAAATTAAATTGCTTCTATACTTTGCATACAATCGCCCTTATCCTTATCCTCAAGTCCGGCTAACACCGAAGTGTTTTAATGTTATAGTATCGATAAAATTGGAGGAACGAAAAATTAGGGCATGTTAAAATGTGGTACCTACTAAAATCAAAGGCGCATAATCTTAAGCGTGGAGTAATATTCCGAGCTCTTGAATTATTTTCGTCGTTAATATTATTGTGTCTTTATTTGAGAGCCCGTCCAATATTTGAATCTCAAGATTTTAAACCGGTTTCTTATATTTTCTTATATTCTTTCGAAATTCATGACAAGTTGGTAGGAGTAGCGGAGAACCTATCTAGCAACGCAGTAACTACTGATAGCAGCAACGCCTCATTTATAGTGTCCGACCATGAGGAAGAGAAGCTCGCAACCAAAGGTCGACTTGTAAAGGAGAACAACCTTCTACGGATAGCATGTCGAGTTTTAAACCGGGTGGAAGATGGAAGGGGTCCTAGGTGCTTATGATATACCCATTTCAGGGCGCGCATAGACCTAAGCTGCTTGTACCAAGAGCAAGATACAGACAAGACGTACGGAGCCCCGAAAGGATTCTAATAGAAGTGGTACTGGGATGAAAGACTGATCTTGTATATATGATGGAGCTATATAGAATGTCCCGTAGGGTGTGAAATGAGAGGACGTTAACAATACATCTCTGCCAGGTAAACGGTTTCAAGAGTAAGGGTGACTTGGAAGGCAGAAAATAAGAGATTTCTTTCGAGAGGAATTAGCTCATAGGAGAATCCTCTTGAGAGGGAATGAGTCACAGTACGTCCCACCGAAGAGCGGCGGCGACACAGAAGGGAAAACATCATATGAGCTGGCTCTTAGTACTACCTTTCTCCTAGTCCAATCGTTTTAGGCTTAACCCAGTCTTGAGATAGTTCTAGAGGCGACCATGAAATGCGCACGACGGTTCTCAGCCAGATACCAACGCTGTCCCAGTGAGGGCTGGTGTCATTGGCTTATCAGCTGAAGGGTGGGTCCCCGCAGTGGCCTTCGATTCGGTGGTGGTCTGCACCCCTCCAGCAGCTGCTTTCTTTTCAGCAGTGTGCTAATTTCCTCGAGAGCCTCGCAATATAATCTCCAAATTTTGAAGCAGCCCCAGTAACGCGATCATGGTCTGAATGACACGGACACCTCTTCCACTACCGCTTTCCTGAAATAGCTATACCGCTCAGTATACCGGCCTTTTATTGGTGGCGGGCTAGTTTCACGCAAACGCGTTCCCTTTATGACCTTTTCGCGATTCAGAACCATATCCTTGTTCCTTGGACATTGTTCTTCGAATCCCCCACGCCTCCAGCCCATACCACGAGTGACCTTCAGACAAAGGACACATGCTTAACCTTGGTCTAATAGGTTTCAATGACTTCTATGGCCTCAAGACCTCGCCGTTGGGAATGGTATCACTTCCGATCGCCCAGGCAAGACGCCCGGGCGACGGACGGTCCAGGCGACTCACTAGTGTATTCTGCCCACAACTATTGTCACCGCCTTCTACCTAGATCAGGTCAATTACCTACACAGTCAGACCACCAAGGGTCGTGTTATAGATGAAAAAATCGATCACCCAGAGATCGATTGGGACACTGTCGAGAGTCAAGGATAGACACAGCATGTCTCCCAGGAACTAAACTGTTCCCAGGGGCAGTGTCAGGGATATACATGAAGCATAAAGGATGGATGGAGAAATGATCTGCGCGGGACCCACATGGTGTATATAGGTTCCCCTGAACGCGAGGAAGCTACCTTTCTTTTGCTTCCTCGCGCTATGTCTTGTATCTAGAGTCGACTGTAGCTTTCTTTAATATTGATCACTCATCTACGGATACGTGAGACCCTCACAAGAGGACCTACAACTCCTGGGAGCGAACTGCATAGCTCCGGGGAATTAGAGTGGGTCCTTTGGGCTTTAGCATTTAGCAAGGAACTTACTGGAGAGTAGGAACTTACTCCGGTGTGTCCCTACTCTCCGGTGTGTCCCTACTCTCCGGTGTGTCCCTACTCTCCGGTGTGTCCCTACTCTCCGGTGTG